>JACEIK010007865.1:0-69857 GCA_018107945.1 Datura stramonium
TCACCCCGTATTCCTATTCCTGTGGGTTCGACAATCCGGTTCTTCAAAAGAGCCACTTTATTACTTGTACGACCCGTACACTTGCGGGCTCATCACACACCATCTCCCCCTTGGGAGAAGACCTCCACTTTCTGACTTCTAATGGTTTCCTTCAACTTTACCAAAATTGTATCCTAATCTTTTCTAGCTTTCACATCAGTCACCAAGGACGATTCTAACCCGTTCTGGACAACAACACTGCCATCGGTCGGGTCAACCAACCTAACTCCCAACCTTGAGAGTCGATGTACATCTTTCACCAACTCCTTCTTTCCTTCATCCACATGGGACACACTCTCCATAGAGAGTCTACTAAGTGCGTCTGCTACCACATTAGCCTTACCCGGATGGTAGAGGACACTCATATAGTAGTCCTTGAGTAGCTCCAACCACCTTTTTTGTCGTAGATTGAGATCCTTCTGCGTAAACACATATTGTAAACTCTTGTGGTCCGTAAACATATCAACATGGACCCCATACAAGTAATGTCGCCATATCATTAATGCGAACACCACCGCGGCCAATTCAAGATCATGGGTTGGATAATTCTTCTCATGGACTTTCAACTGTCTAGAGGCATACGCTATCACTTTCCCCACTGCATCAATACACACCCGAGTTTGACTCTCGAAGCATCACAATAAACCACGAAACCATCCGTACCCTCAGGTAGGATCAACATCAGTGCGGTAGTAAGTCGAGTCTTCAATTCTTGAAAGCTCTCCTCACAAGCCTCCGACCATTGAAACCTCACCTTTTTCTGAGTCAATTTTGTCAAGGGTGCTGCAATGGATGAAAAACCTTCAACAAATCTTCGGTAATAGCTAGCTAAACCCAAGAAACTCCGAATATTCGAAGGATTCACCAGTCTAGGCCAATTCTTCACCACCTCGATTTTTTTAGAATCTACGTTTATGCCTTCGCTTGATACCACATGGCCCAAGAATGCTATCGAGTTCAACCAAAACTCGTACTTGCTGAACTTGGCATACAATTGGTGATCCTTGAGACTCTGACGCTACTCTCAAATGAGCGGTATGCTCCTCCTCGCTCCGAGAGTATATAAGGATATCATCAATGAACACGATCACGAACATTTCCAGGTACGGCTTGAACATCCTATTCATCAAGTCCATAAAAGTTGCAGGAGTATTTGTTAGTCCAAAAAACATAACTACAAACTCATAATGACCATACCGCGTCCTAAAAGCTGTCTTCGGGATATCACACTCCCGAACTATGAGTTGATGATACTCGGACCTGAGATCTATCTTTGAGGAACACTTAGCACCCTGAAGCTAGTCAAACAAATCATCGATTCTGGGAAGACGGTACTTGTTCTTGACGGTAACTTTGTTCAATTGCCGATAATCGATGCACATCTGAAGCGAACCATCCTCCTTCTGGACAAATAAAACTGGTGCACCCATGGAGACTTGCTTGGTCGAATGAAGCCTTTATCTAACAGGTCCTTCAACTGATCCTTCAACTCTTTTAGCTTGGCTGGAGCCATCCTATTAGGAGGGATAGATATAGGCTGTGTGTCGGGTAGAAGGTCAATACCAAAATCAATCTCCCTCTTAGGAGGAACACTTGGTAAATCATCTTGGAATACCTCTGGGTACTCATGCACCACCGGAACTGACTGGATAGTCGGGTTCTAAAACTCTACATCCTTAACCCTAACTATATGATACATGCACCCCTTAGAAATCATCTTTCTGGCCTTAAGATATGAAATGAAATGACCTACACACACAACCGAACTACCCTTCCACTCCACGACTGACTCACCCGAAAAACGGAACTCCACTGCGTGGGTTCTAAAATTAACAGAAGCATAACACGCATACAACCAATCCATTCCTAAAATAATATTAAAGTCGTTCATGGCTAACTCTAAAAGGTCTACAGAGGTGACTTTATGCAATATAGTGACCGGGCATCCTCTATACACCCATCTAGTTACAACTGAATCACAAATAGGAGTAGAAACTGAAAATGGTTCTGACAAAGTCTCGGGACTAACTCCAAAGCTACTAGCAATATAATGCGTCACAAAAGATAGGGTAGCCCCTGGATCTAACAAAGCATAAACATCAATATGGAAAACTCGCAACATATTAGTGACCACATCGGGGAGACTTCCTGCTCCTAGAGGGGTGCTAAGGTATAGAACCTGTTTTGCTGACCCCGGCTGAACTAGTCAAGGCACCCTGCTGAGGAGGACGTGCTGCTGGAGCGACTGAACTAGAAGCTGGCATGCGGGCTCCACCGCCCCTTGATCTAGTTGAAGGGCAATCACTAAGTCTATGTCCAGGTTTGCCACACCCGCAACAAGCACCCAAGCCAACTAAGAACCTCCCTGAGTGATTCTTGCCGCACTTTGCACAAGATAGGAAAGTGCGCTCTATCTGCATGCTACCCTGGCCTCTCAAATCTGGAGCCTCGCTCCTCCGATCCCCTCGGAATCTAGATGGTGTACTGGCTGATGATGGTGCTGGAGCAATAGACCTATGCTGAGACTGCTGACGTTGTCCACCCCTTGATCTGGCTTGAGAAGTTCCATAATTATCAGTCCTGGCCCTCTTGTCCTCTCTCTACCTCTGATACACCGACTCCGTCTGTTGAGCATGCAACACGATGTGGGGAAAATCTATATCCCGCTGCAACATGGCGATCCTACAATCCTTATCCAGGTAGTCTGCCACTTTGTGCACAAATCGGCTCACTCGAGTCCTTTGGTCTACCACCAACTCTGGTGCAGATTTAGATAGTCGGTTGAACTCCAAAGTGTACTCCTGAACCGACATGTCACCCTTCTTCAAGTTAACAAACTCGGTCGCCTTTTGCTCCCTCATCTCCTGAGGGAAGAATCGATCCAAGAATGCTGCGTGGAACTCTTCCCAACCGATAGGGCCTGCACCCACTTCCCTAGCATCTCTCCATTGTTTGAATCATATATCTGCCACCCCTTTTAGCTGGTAGGAGGCCAAATCAATACAATTTCCATTTTTCAACACCATAACTTGGGTGATCTAATCTATTCAATGAATTTGTGTGGATCCTCATCCACCTTGTACCCAAGGAACTCCGGCGGGTTCATCCTCCAGAAATCTCTAATCCGGGCCACTTCCGCATTGCCATTCTGTGGAATATGCACAACAGCCTGCTGGTTGACCTGAGTGGTCAAGGCCTGCACCAACATCAGGATAGTTACCCGAAATTCAGCATGGACAACTGGCTCTAGTGTCTGGGGCTCCTGAACAAATGGGGCTTGCTGATGCCCATGACCATTGCCATCTTCGTGGCCTTCACCGTTTCAATTTCTTCTACCATTCACTCTTCGAGGAGCCATAATTCTTCAATCACAAATAGCACAAATTAGAAGGATAGAAAGACTTTTCATCGCACGACACAGATCATGAAAGAAGGGAACATTTCCTAAACGTCTCGTAGCCTCTTTTTCATAAGTGTGGCGTGCTTCACACTCATGAAAAAGACTCTACTCAACGCGGCTTTCAGACACCGTAGGATACTTCAAACCTATTGCTCTGATACCAAGTTCTTCACGACCCTAACGTAGACCCAGATCATAACACGGGACAAGGAACCCCGAGAGGCCCCAAGCCGACCCATGGCATAAGCATACATCTAACTTCATTCACTTTAAGCAGAAGACTGAACATAAGGCATAGCGAAAACGTAAATGTAACATAGTATATCATAACATACGAAAGTACTAGACACACACATAAGCTGAATACTACATACGGTCTGAAAGCCTCTATCCTATAAGATGGGTTGATGGGACAACATCCCCAACTAACCCGGACAAACTGGAACAATATACATCATAATATCTAATCATACGACCCTCAAAACATGAGGACTCACCAACAAAGCTGATAGAAACTCCGAAATGGACTAAGAATGGAGATGAGCCTGAGAGCTGGGTCCTATATCATGAAATGATATAGTATAGAAAGTATGAAGTCAGTATGTAGAATGTACCAAGTATGCAAGGTAAGTAAAACGGATGTTTAAAATATGTAAAAACCCATAAAACATCATAAGAGTAGGACATCATGCTCATATCGTAAATATTGTAACATAACATAACATAAGGCTCAAGATTTTCAAAACATTCATAATATAATTGTAATCATGATCATAAGAGAAAAGCTTCATTTAACATAACTTGATCCAATATACATAATCATAAACATGCATAAATCATGAGGAACAGTGGGAGATTCTCTTAACCGACATACCCCATATGAGCACACATAGAGCCCGACTTGTAACCCTAGTCAGGAGGGTGTTGTTACCTTGCAAAGGGTAGAACCATTAAAGTGTGATATCACCATGAAAAGGGTCATTTGGGTCAGGGACAGTCACAAGGAAGGTCCCAACATACCTACGGTGGCACGTAGTTTATGAGATCCGGGGAAGAACCTAGGCCCCGAACCTATCCGGTGTTAAATACTACTCGCAAAATATATATTTATCATATTCATGAATTCATGGGCTATTTAAATCATGATAATCATAAACATACTTGTACATGTGTGAACTAGCCATAACATAAGGCCCGTGTCGGCCAAAACATAATTCAAAAATCATAGGGTTCATGCATACTTGTAGATCATACATATATCTTGTAAATAATCAAATCATGATGGGTTTTTGGAATAAACTCATATTTAAATTTATAAATCATGATAGGTTTGTAAATATCAATAATTGAAGTGAAGATCATAAATTGATTCATCATAAAACATACGTAATTAGGCTTAATTTAGTAGAAATCGAAATCAATAATTTTATAAGTAAAATAGTTGTAAAATCTGATCAAAATTCATAAAATATGATGTAAATCACAATTTAGGACAACCCATTTGTAGATCAATAAAATTCCAAAAGATTTGAATTAAAACCCCATGAGATTTTTGGTAGATTTTTCATAAGTCAATAGATATTGGGCATGGGTGTGAATGGAAACACCCATTCATAACCCTACATACCTGGGTAAGATCATATTCAAAGGTTCCTTGAAGGCCCAATGGAGAATTGATGAAGGAGAGCTTGAGGAATAGCTTGATCTCTCTTAATTTCTTCCTAACATGCATGCATGGGAATGACTATGAAAGGGGGACTTAACCTATCTTAACATTCCCAGAAAAATATATAAAATGACGTAGTTTAGGGCCCTACAGCATAGGATGGTCGAAAATATCCTTAATGGAATCACCCTGAAAACCTGCACTCGCTGATCCCATGGGCGTACCAACGATTCGTTGGATGCTACCACGACTCGTGGTACGCTCCGTTGTCTGCACTGCCCAGAGTTTAACTTCAGATTCTAGCCACGACTCGACAGGATGAGTCGTTGTTTCTCATAACAGGTCATTAGGTCGGCCGTTGCTAGCTCCCTGAAAAATCCTGAACTTCTCTCATAACGAGCCTCACCATGACTCGTGGTTGCTTCCAATTAGTCGTGGTATACATCCGTCAAGTGCACTGGAAATCTGGCAACCCAAACCATGACTGGTGACCACGGGTCGTCATATCTCACGACGAGTCATTGAATGACCCATGGTGTCCCCAACTTCCAGTGTCACATACCAACCACGACNATACCAACCACGACTGCTAACAACGACTCGTGGTTCCCAACCACGAGTCCTTACATCGTCCGTCCTGCAATAATTTCCCAATTTTTCAGCCAACTTCAAATTTTGATCCCGAGTCTGATCTTAGGCACTTTCAGAGTATTACAACCTATATATGACCCAAGGGGAATTTATGTGACCAAAACTAAAGAGCTCGAGTGTATACATGGTCCAGTCCTTTCTGTCAATGAGCACAATGTGCGAATTGATAACATGTTGAGTCACTTGTATGGCATGGAAATGCTACAACTAAGAATGAATGGAGTGAACAAGGAGCAGCTACAGTAGCTCAACATGGATTATCCTCTAAGCAAGCCCTCCAAAACCCTTTTCTGAGTTGGGCCTAGATTTGAGGAGCCCCTTGATGATGATGTGGCCATAGAGAATAATATGGCGAGAGCAGACTCTTACATAGAATCTAGTGATACTGAGGAGGAGGATTCTGAGATGAGAGAAGTTGCTCTTGCCACCACTGACAATAAGGATTAGAGGCCAAGGGAGTTCTTCTTTCACTCTTTACTTTATGTTTTATTGTTTTAGCACTGGGGACAATGCTACCGACTAAGTTCAAGATGGGAGAAGTAAACTTCATTATTATGCATGCTTTAATTGCTAAATATAAATAAAGTAGGCCTAGTTTTTTTTGTGATCATGACTTATCTTGCATACTTGGTTTGTTGGTAGTAATTTTTTTTCTAGTTTTATTTTGTTCTGGTTTTCACCGATTTCTATTTTCGATACTTTTTTAGTGGATAGTCTCTTAGAACTGACTAGAGAGTCTAGATTTTTAAAATTCTTTTAGTCAAAGAGTCATAACTTTTCCCGATGATGGATGGATGACGACCGTCTCAAGGGAAAATTAATCATTAGGATCAAGAACTTGAGATCATACGAATGCTAGGTGCTTCAGTTAGGTATCATTGAGACTTTATAATATTTACTCAATATTTACTCAAAAATGCATGAAAAAGATAGAAAGACTTAGTCTTTTGAAACTTGACTCTTATACTTGAAAAAGTGGGCTTAATTATGTTATGCATGCAATATTGATATATGTATTTAAGTAATCTTGATTGCTATTGTTAAACCATTCATGCCATTGTGTGAGTGAGGTATTTTTGATATACTCCATGTTTGTAGTTTAATGTCTAGAACTTACCCGGTGTGTGTGCAAAGCGAAATAAGAATGTTGAATCTAGGAAGTAATATAGGCGTTTTTTTGGTAGCCTATTTTTATCCTATTTTTACCTATCTTGAATGTAATTATCCTAGTTATCCATTTATAGCCTTAGCTTATTATTTTAATAGTGATATTATTAAGCTTAATCTCTTTTTGTTCTATTGACTTTTATTTGATCCAAATGACTCCTAGAGCACTTTAATTGATAATTTTTACATAAAAGGAGCATAAGTAGAAATACGTGAAGGGAAAAGCCAAAGTGTGGTGTATTATAAGAAAAGAAAAAGGGTGAAAATTTTGATAATCAAGGGAGGTGATATTAGTGGAAAAATAAAAAGAAGAAAGAGCTTTGAGAAAAGTGATGAAAGAAATTGTGAATGAGCTTAATATGAAAAAAAATCCCCACAAGTCACCTAAGTGTAAATTGAAAAAAAAGAGGTATAAGGAGAAAAATGAAGAATTGAAGAAGGTGCTAAAAATTCAAAGTCTTGTGAAGTATTAAAGTGCTTAGGGAGATTAGACACTATCTTGGCCAAATAGTTCCTACCCATCCCTTAGCCTACATTACAACCATTATAAGTCCTAATTGATCCTTGATTCAGTGTTCTATATTAGTGGAGTATTACATGAAGGGCAAGCCTATGGGTCATCTTTTACATGCATGTTGAGTTCTTTGGGAGAGTGAGCGAAATTGTTTATGTATGCCCATGTTTATATTGACATATATATATATATGTATGTATGTATGTATGTATGTATATTGAGTGTATAAGGGCATCTCTCCAAATAGTGAGGGGCTCAATGGTAAGACGTTGGTATATCTTGATTACTAAATTACATATGATTCATGCTGGCCCAAATATATCTTGTTGAGTTAGTTCTAAAAGCTAAGAGATTTCAAATATTGGCATTTTAATGTTGGTCCTATGTGCATATGAGTGAATTACTGGAGCTTTATTGATTTGTCTAATAATCCTAAGTGTAAGTAGACCTGTTCATAGGGTGAATTTTGTTCTTGAATATGAGAAATGAAGTAGTAGATTATTCGAGGACGAACAATAGTTTAAGTGTGGGTGGTGATGAATGATGAATTTACGTGTTTCTTAGCCATATTTTGCCCATACTTTACTATATTTTGAGAATAAATTGTGTGTGTTTGTGCGTGTTTTATAATATGTTTGTGAAAAAGAGCTAACACACATGATTGGATTCTTTCAAGGCTTAAAGTGATGAAATTGGGCTTGTTTAAGGCTTAAAAGAGCAAAAATGGGCAAAACAAGATTGATGGAGCAAATATATAGAAGTTGGAATCGCACAGGACGCCTGTGCCATAACCTGCACGACACGCAAGCGGGATGGGGAAAGCAGAGGTGTGACGCGCCGTCCTTCTGGCGCTATGAGAGGCGCGGCGCACTGTCTAATGTGGACAACCATAATTTTCAATCCTAATTAAACTAGGAACTGAAACTGCAAAACCTAATTCAAATCTAAGAAGGAACAATGAAGGCTTCATCTACTATTATAAGGACCCTTTATTTCTATGTTTAGGCATCCAAATTTTCCAATTAGTACTAGAAAATATCATAGAGTTTATAATTCAATTGTTGCACAATTCATACTTGGAGAATTTGTGTAATAGTTTACTTGAGTTCTTATTGGAAATTCATCAAGTTCTTGTGAAACCTTTTAGCTTGGAGATTTTGTTGAACAAGTATTTATTGAAGTAAGTATCCAATTATAATTTCTTCTACATCTTCTATTTGTTTTCTCATAAGCATGAGCGGCTAAATCTCTTAGGCTAGAGTTGTGGGAACCATGATGGATTAACGAATGTAGGCATAATAAAATAGTGATTCTTAAATGGTCAATTGAGTGGATTGCTATTTTCTTCATTTTATTTAAGTTTAGCAATTGAAAACATTGAAACAAGCCCGTATCTTCAACTTGCCCAATCAAGGAGGTTGAAGTTAGGAAAAGAGAGTAATAATGGCAATTCGAGATTAATAATTCTCATATAATTAACTTAAACTCTAACCAAGGATAGTTAAGGTCAAGACTTATTGCAAAGCTAGAATATACACAATTTTGAGATTAAGAGGAGATAAGTGTAGTCTTTAAGTCGAGAAATATTAGATGTACTAAACATAAGTCTTACACAAAATTCACCAGGATAGACCACTATTAAAAGTCTACTAAGTTATGAAATTATGGGGAACACAGTCCTAGTTTAGTCTTAGTAATTTGATAACCAGCCCAACAATTCTTAGCATTATTTTTTTATTTGCAAACTCCCTTCTGAAATATTGATTACAAGTTAGTTTATTTGTTGTTAACATATTATTTTTGCCTATTCTCTGTGGGATCGACTCCAACCTTTACTGGGTTACTATATTTGACAGAGGTCGCTTTATACTTCAATTGTGAGGTGTAATTTGGGCTTGATCACAGAATATCTTTGGGAAGTACAACTCATCTAGAGGATGAGAAGAGAAAGTTGGCTAAGGATGTACATAGACTCTCATGCTTGGGAGTTCACTTCTAGCCTCTGAAGAAGGTAGTGTTCTTGTTGGCCAAATCATCTCTAGTGGCAGAAGTTAAGAAAAAGCAGGACAGAGATCCCCTCTTTCTTCAGTTAAAGGTGTCAAGGAAGGTTATATGTCCCGAATATAGATGGTCTCAAAGATAGGATCATGGCAGAAGTATACATCTCCAAGTATTCGATTCACCCAGAGACTTGAGGGAAGTCTATTGGTGGAATGGTATGAAGAGAGACATTGAAGACTTTGTGGCTAGATGCTCGAATAAGGTTCAGCACCAAAAGCCATGTGGTGTGGCTCAAAATATAGCAATCCCCAAATAGAAGTGGGAGATGATCAATATAGACTTTATCACTAGTCTACTAACATCATATAGGGAACATGACTCTATTTTGGTGATTGTAGATTGAATGACCAAGTCGGCTCACTTCTTAGTGATAAAGACTATAGACTCAGTCGAGGATTTTGCTAAGTTGTACGTTAAGGAAATGGTTAGACTCCATGGGGTTCCATTATCCACCATATCGATAAGGGCACAAAGTTCACTGCTCTGTTTTGGAAGTCATTTCAAAGAGGTTTAGGTTCGAAGGTAAACCTTAGTATGACTTTTCATCCACAGACAGATTTCCAGGCAAAGAGGACTATTCATACATTGGAGGATATGTTAATGGAATGTCTAATTGATTTTAAAGGAAATTAGGATGATCATTTACCTCTTATTGAGTTTTCATATAATAATAGTTATCACTCCAACATTCAGATGGTTCCCTATGAGGTTCTTTATGGGCGGAGATGTAAATCTCTGATTGGTTGGTTTATGATTGGTGAAACAAAGTTGATAGGACCAGACTTAGTGCAACAAGCCATAGAAAAGGTTAAGTTCATTCAATAGAGGTTAAAGACTGCATAGAGTCACCAAAAGTCTTATATGGATGTGAGGCGTAGAGACATGGAATATGATTGGGTTTACTGGAAGGTTTCAACAATGAAGGGTGTTATGAGATTTGAGAAGAAGGGGAAGCTCAATCCCCTCAATAGTGGCCTATATCGAATTTCGAGGAGAGTTGGCAAAGTAGAGTACGAGTTGGAGCTGCCAGCCAAACTAGCATCAGTCCATCCAATTTTCCACATCTCTAGGCTTAAGAAATGTGCGGGATACCTCTCACTCATTGTCCTTATAGATAATGTGGGATTTAAGGATAACCTTTCATATGAGGAAGTTCAAGTTGAGATTCTAGATCTTTAATACCCCAAAAACCCTAAAATTAGACCCGAGATTTAAAATGGGGAAAATGTGAATTTCTGCACCAGGTCACAAGACGAGTTGTCCAGTGACCCGTCAGGAACCCTACGAGTCATTAAGTGACTCGCGGGGAGAGTCTGGGACTTGGTTGAAAATTTCGGAGTTGAGGTGACCACGAGTCATGGTCAATACCATGAGTCTTCATGTGAGTCGTGGTTCCCACGTGGTGGCTCTCAGAAGAATTTTGGCAGTGCAAGTAACGAATGCAGACCACGAGTTGTGTCCAGGGACGATGACTGGTCCGGTCCCTCATTGGGACTGGCAATCTGCTTTTCCCTGCGAGTTTATTAAGGGCGTTTCCGTAATTTCTATATTCCTAAGGCTTAAACTACGTCGTTTTAAGGTCAGAATGGAGTGTTTTAAGAAGGGTTAAGTCAGAATGGAGTTTTTTAAGAAGGGTTAAGTCATTCTAATCCTATCCTAATTCATGCATGCAAGTTTAGAAGTTTGAGAGGTGATCAAGGCTAGTTCTTCAAAGTTCGTCCTCAATTCTCTTTAGGCTATCAAGTAAGCGAGAAAATCAGATCCCTTCAGGCTATGAATGGGTGCAATTGTCCATACCCATGCCCAATTCCCTCTCAATTCATAATGTTCTAATTGATTATTCCATGGGGTTTTTACCGAATGCATGAAGTTCTAAGTTTTAATCATGGGTATGATATAAGCATGTTTTAAATGATGAATTATGATTAATGGGCAGATTTTACAGTGTTTTTAATTTTATAATTTATGTTTTCAAGTTATCTAAACAATGATG
The DNA here is from genome assembly GCA_018107945.1 of Datura stramonium. Taxonomy (NCBI): domain Eukaryota; kingdom Viridiplantae; phylum Streptophyta; class Magnoliopsida; order Solanales; family Solanaceae; genus Datura; species Datura stramonium. The sequence goes on from JACEIK010007865.1 coordinate 11,492, forward strand.
CCCATCCATGAATGTTCATGAAAGTTAAGATCTATGAGATATGTGTTCAAGCATGATGAGATATTTACGAAGAAAGTATGATTTCGAAATACCCATATTTAAGTTAATGTTTTTAAAGTAAATCAAGTTGATTCAAGCATGTTTAAGTACTGGGTAAGCCCATATGATAAAGTATGCTTTATGATTTCATGAAATTAGCTTACCACATGGTTTTGGAGTCAAGACTCCCATTATTTTCAGCTTGTGGTATGGTTCGTTCCAAGGCTCCTCATGATATGATTTCAGATTATGCATGTATGTTATTGTTCAGCTTCTTCATTAGACGATGGTCAACTTCGTTGAAAAATGATGGAGAGCGTATGCATATTTTTGGGAGTAGTGTCTAGCACCGAGTAGGCTAAGGGTTAGTCAACCATGTGCCTCAGAACTACGCGCCAACGTAGGTTTACTTATATACTTTGGGACCTCCCTTGTGAGCTTCCTCTGACCCCAAGGGTCCTTGAGCTTGATATCGATATCATGTTAGCGTCCTTAGCCCTGACAAAGTTTTGGAAGGCTCTGCCCACTTGAGTGTGATAGTCAGGACCACATAAGCTCTATCGTGGTAATATCGATTATATGAAAAGTCTCCTATTGTTCCTCATGATTTCAGTTATGCATGTACATCAGTCATGATATTATGTTTTCAGCAGGTTTGACCCAATGTTCAGTTTACTATGATTATCAGTTTTGATCTTTGGGTCATTTGATTCAGTTATGATGTTCAGTTATGATATTCAGATCATGATTTCACAAAATAGCATGCAAGCCCTACTCTTAGAATCTTATCTTGATTATGTTTTATTATATGCATGATTAATGATTTTACCTACTTAGCGGTTTTACTTACCTCGCATACTTGATACATTCCACGTACTGACTGCATACTCTATGCTGTATCATTTTATGATACAGGCTCCAATATCCATGCTCAGTCCCGCGGCTAGTCAGATTTCCAGAGTTAGCATTCCTCAGCCTTAATTAGTGAGTCCTCATCTTGCGAGGGCCCTTCTTACCAGTTGGATTTCGTCTTTTCAGTTTTCAGACTATAGAGAGTTAGTTGGGGTCTTGTCCCATCAACTCGTCAGTATTAGAGGCTTTTCGGACATAGTTGTATTCAACTTTAGACTTGTGCATGTAACCAGATGTTATATTTGTTTAGACTTCCGCTATATTATTTATGATGATCTTCCACTTATCTATGATTGAGTTAGATGTATGTTCATGCCATGGATCGACTTAGAGCCTCTCGGGGTTTCTTGTCCCGTGTCTCGATCCGGGCCTATGTTCGGGTTGTAACAAATTTAGTATCAGAGCATTAGGTTTTGAAGTGTCCTAGGGTGTCTGAAAGATGCATTAAGTAGAGTATTTTTCATGGGTGTGAAGTGTGCCACACTTATGACAAAGAGGCAACGAGACGTTTAGGAAATGTTCCCTTCCTTCATGATTTATGTCGTGCAGTGGAATGTCTCGCTATCATTCTTTCATGCCCCACCTTGGGAGGCATGACTGGCACCTGGTGCCCTACTAGGACCTAGACTACTGGACTAAGTGAGCCTAAGAACTTCTAGTGCCAAGCTAGCTCTAACACTGGATTCAAGAAAATGAAGGGCTATATAACGGCTGTAAACACAGCCTCCGGCCGACAAGGCCTATAGCCACCTGTAAGGATACAAATAGCTAACCAGAACAACCAACTACAAGGGATCCTATGCAGGCCAACAAGGCCACCATGTTGTCTAGTTATATCTGAAAAATGAAATCTAGTGCTAAACTGATCTGTGACCGACAAGGTCACCAACTAAAAATTGAACAAGGCCCCACACGGCCATCACATACAATCTGAAACACATATATGACCCCACATGGATGATACATCTAACCACAGGGAATATAATACAATCTGCAAGCCTCTAAGAATAATAAGATGGTCGGGACAGGGCCCGACCTACCTATACTACACAATCAAAAGGAGAGTAAACCTCTGTCTTTCAAGCTCTGAATGAAAGGAGCTGAAGGCTCTGTATTGCTGACTGGGACTACTAGGGATCTACTCCTCGTCTATGTGTACCTACAGGTAAGTAATGCAGCACCCCAAAACGGGCGTCAGTACCACTGGTACTGAGTATGCAAAGCAACAACTGAAAATAACTTAAAGTAAATAATGAAACTGATAGTAACTGGAGCAATAACAAGGCCTGGGATTACGACCGACTACTAGGGATCTACTCCTCGTCTATGTGTACCCCACAGGGCATGCAAAGACCCTAAAACGGGCGCGCACCACCGGTACCGAGTATGCAAAGCAACAACTCAAAATAACTTAAAGTAAATAATGAAACCGGGACAAGAATCGAGCAATAAGAAAGACAAAGATCAAATCACCGAATAGTGGGTTTAGGACTAGCCTTAACTATTCCGAAAATATTAGGAGTCATACCCGGTAACGTGGCATCCTACCGTCTATCTAACCATAACTAAAATAACATGACATAACATAACACAACATAAACCTTACTCGCCCCTCATAAGCCAAGGTACACCATCACACCATTTACCCCTACCCAGTCATACCATATCACCTAGTAACTATAAGCAACCCGCCGATCCCCTGGGTATGGGACCCTGGGCCCGTTGCCCCCGATTATAGTTGTACCCGAGTTCTGAGGACTCTAAAATCAACACCCTGGGTGCAAGCGCCGATCTGGTGTATAAAGCCGACCAAGGCTGGCATGGGAAACCGGCATCCCATATTCATCCCTAAAGTGGGACGCGCATGCCACTCCGTAGCGACGTATCCTCACCCTAGCGGCGACGAGTAGATACAACTATCAACCCTAGGCGGTCAGCGGATATAGGGTAATCCAAATTCTAAAACAACACAAGCAAGTCTCAACCATAATAATACTACATATAATACATGCTGAACCGAAATAATAATGTATATATATATATATATTCTCTAACATGTTGTACTAACTGCATCAAAACAAGATATAATATTGCCGAAGGTTCATTGAGAATCATGTTATTCAACTAAGTTCCATGTTAAATATAAGTTAATATTTCTAACGGGCATTACTAAATTCATATCACTATAATATACGCCTTGAACATTCTACTAGAATTTGTGCCTATTTTACTATACCTAACTACTAGCTTACCGAAAGAAACCGGCTTTACATACCTTAATCAGCCATTCCCGATTAACCGCGTATCTCTACTAATATTCGCCTATTTCAATCGTATTCATATTCACGAAGGAATTGAATCAATTCTTACTATTATTTTGGAGATAAACCATACTTATGAACATATTTACCGCCATTCTTTGACTTATCGAAGAATGCATTTAAAACTCGCAATTTCTCGAGAGTCTAGAAGGGAGAAATACTTTAATGCCTGAGTTTATTAACACTAGTTTGGAGCAATTCCAATCACTTTGACTTAAGTAGACGATGATTCGCCGGCGATTTTCGCAAACTAACTCCGTAGAAATGCCCTCAAGCTTTATACTTTGGTACCCGAAGACTTAACTTTGGACAAAGGTTTGACGCGCTTAATCAAATGGAAATCTATATTAACCCTTCGTCCTCTCCGCTATTTCCTTGTCGTTTTCACTAAAATAATATGGGAGAAATGACTTAAAAATGAAGGGAGGCCTTTATATACTTGCAACAGAAAAGTACATGGCAACGTGGCACACTGGCCAACGCTACTGCTTTGGCCCGTGCCACGCTGTCTAACGCGGAGGTCCCATCTCCATGCCACTTTGCCCTTTGGGCAAAGACGCTTTGGCCTCCTCTTGCAAAATTCCAACTTAGCACTGCTCGCCTTCCCTAGCCCTTTTCGCACGTATGGCATTCTAAAACTCTCAACCAACATACACGAATAAGCCAACTAAGTGCTAGAAACTTACAAATGGTGTAACATCCTCCCCTTAAGAACATTCGTCCCCGAATGTTACCTTCGCTCGTTGTAAGAATCTTAGCCGCCATTATTTATTCTAGAGAAATTTTAAGAGAGTCTCCTCTATAACATGTAATTATCCAAAATCCCGAAACGTAGAAAGTCCAATACAGTACTCCACACACGATACCATAGTATTCACTTCACAATAAACTGAATCGCCTAGCACCACATTTACATGAATATAAAGGAACTCATGAAACAACAATAACAACATACCTTGGCCGCATAATTCGACTAAGTCTAGAATAACCGAGGATATCCGACTTCTTCATATCATTTTCGTCTCCCAAGTCATTCCCACTAGCTCCTATTACGCCACAACACCTTGATGTATAAATATCTTTAGCTCTGGCCTACTGATTCACTGACTAGTTCAAACTTCTTCATAAAGTTAACTCTTCAGAATCCGAACATCTTGGACTCTGGACAATTCTCGAGGGATCTCCTATGCACTTTCGACATTGATACGTGGAAACCGGGTGGATCGATTCTAATTCTGGTGGTAGATCTAATTCATATGCCACTCCGGCCTATTCTTCTGCTGACCATAAGGGCCCAATAAACCTCTAGCTAAGCTTGCCTTTCTTACCAAATCTCATTACGTACTTCATAGGCGAAACTTTAATAAATACCCAATTATCAACATTAAACTCCAAGTTTCTGCGCCACACGTCGCATATGATTTCTCGCGCTTCCGGAGCGCCGCAAATGTTCCCGATAAGATTTACTTTTTCCTCCGACCGATGAACGATATCTCGCCCAATCAATGCCGATTTCTCCTACTTCAAACCAACCACTGAGATCTACACTTTCGCCCATACAACGCCCATAAGGCGCAACTGGTCAGCTTTTTTGAATGGTAATCAAGTATTACAAAGTGAACTCAACGAGCTGTAGATGTTCATCCCAAATACCTCAAAATCTAACACATGCTTCGTAACATATCTCGAGCGCTCAATGGTAATGCTCGCCCGCCCATCTATTCGAGGATGAAAAGTTGTGCCTGGCTTTAACTCGCATCCCCAAGCCCCTCTCGAAAACGATCACAAAACTTATCTATAAACTCGCGCCTCTATCTAGGGAGATAATGGACACCGGAACCCCATGCATCTCGACTATTTCGATATACAAATTTCAAGATAATCTTCAAGTGAAGGTAAGTCTTACTGAAGAAAATGAGCCGATTTTGTCAATCACAACTATTACCCGCATCGAATCATATCTACGCCTTCGGTGCGAGGTAATCCCGCTAAAAGTTCATGTTAACCGTCTCATTTCCATAGAGGCACACAAAGCTATCCCGGGGTCAATCCGCCTCGGTTTATGTTCAAATTTTTACCGTTGTCAATCGGGACACCGAGATACGAATTTCGCTATTCCCTTCTTCATTCCCCTGGCCACTAGTACATTTCTTTCACATCGTGGTACATTTGGTCAAACCCGACGGAGATAATAACGGCATAATGTACGCCGCCCATAATTTGCTACGTTCCTACAACGCCTGGAACACAAAGGCGATCTATATCTCAACACTCCATCCCTATTACCTAAAAATCACACTTCCTCCCCTCACCGAACTCTCGTTTCCGAGTTGAACCAAAGTTAGATCTTCATACTCGCGCTCCTTTACTTCCAAGTGACTAAAGACGACACGGGTGTTCTCAATACCGTTATGTTGTCCCCCTAAGCTCGCTATACGAACGCGCTAAATTGGCTAACCGATGCAATTCTTCGCCAATTCCCGCTACTCTGCCGCAAGTATGCCAAACTCCCCATAGATTTACCAAGCATGGGCTTCTACTACCACATCGCTCTCCCCGGGTGATACAAAATGTTCACATCATAGTCTTTCAAATGTGCCTCTAACTGCGACGCTACCGCAAATTCAACTCTTTCGGGGTGAAGATATACCGTAGGCTTTTATAATCGGTAAAATATCCATGGGACACCATAAAAATAATGTCTCCATATCTTCAAGGCATGAATCACCGCGCTAATTCCAAGTCATAGGTAGGATAGTCTTTTTATGTTTCCATATTGTCTGGAAGCATAAGCAATTACTTTACCATGCAAAGATCAACACACATCCTAAATAACCACCCGAAGCGTCGCAATAAACCGTACAACCCTTTTGTACCTTTCCGAAATGCTAACACTGGGATGATGTTAACTCGTCTTTCACCCCCGGAAGCTCCGCTCACATGCCTCTACCCACTAAAATTTTACCGCTTCGCGCCGCTTAGTCGAGGCGTTTACTATGTGGAAAAACCCTTCCATCCTTCTAGTACCCTCGCTAACCCTGTGAAACCGCATAAATTCTAGCTGGAGTGGTAGGTCCGGGGCCATGTTTTCATCGTTCTATTTTCTCGTGTATCTACTTGTATACTGAAGCATTCGACACGATGTGACCCAAGAAAGCTACCGAATTCAAACAAAACTCGCATTTAGAAACCGGCATACAAAATTCGCCGGTCTCGAGAACTGAGCACTCGCTCCGTAAGTGATCCCGTGGTCCCGCCTCTGAGCGAGAATATACTGTAATATCATCTAAGAAGAATTAATACGAACAAAACTGTGCATGGTCTCAAAATACTGCTCATCGTCCATAAATACTACTAAGAGCATTCGCACCCAAAGGACATGACTAATAATTCAAAATGATCAGACCGGTCCCATGCGCCTTTGAAATGTCTCTCATTTAACCCGAACTCCGTATGATATCCGCACCTTAAGTCTATCTTGAGAAATACCTTCTCCCTATAACCGATCAAACAAATCATCTATTCGGAAAGCGATACTTATTCTCTTTGATCGTGACTTTATTCCATTGTCGATAGTCTATAATACACATGCGGGAGCCGCCCTTTCTCACAAACAAAACCGGGTCAACCCCATGGTGAGGTACTCGACCTAATAAAGCCCTTATTTAGAAAATCTTTCAACTCGTTTCCTTTAATTCTTTGAGTTTGGCAGAGCCATTCGATAAGGGGAATTAATATGTGTTGAGTGCCTAGTAATAAATCAATTGCAAAATCTATTTCCTTTTTTGGGGAACACCGTAGCTCATATGGAAAGACATCAGGGAACTCATTAACCACGAGATCAGACCGGAGAGCCTGAGGCTCTACCCGAACATCCCGAACTCGAAAATGTGGTAAATGCACCCCTTGGCTATCAACTTCCGCCTCAAAGATAGGAAATAAACCTACCTTTTCGCGTAATCGCACCGCCCTTCCACTGCATGCTTCCCCTAGAAAGTGGAATCGGAAAGTCTTGGTCCAAAGACTCTCAACATTGCCATAGCATGGAGCTAACCAATCCATACCCATAATGGCGTCGAAATCAACCATCTCTAACTCTACCAAATATGTTGTAGTCCGACTTAGCAACCTCTACTCGTACACCCCGATGCACTTTCCGCTATAATAGAGTCACCAATGTGTGTGGATATCAAAAGGTCGTCGAAGCAATTCCGCACAACACCTAACTTCCGAGCCACTAATGGTGTAAATAGGACAAGTGTGGATCTCTTGACCCACAACACATAAGGTGTAAGAGCAAATAGGCCGCATACCCGTCACAACATCCGTGACGGGACCCTTGAATCCTACTCCCGTTAATGAATAGGTACGGCCTGGGCTCCGCACTCTAACCGGAGGCCCCCGATATGCCTCGACCTCGCCACGAAACCGAGGGGCCTCGCGCCCGCCGTGTGGATGCCGGAGCTCGCGACTCCCGATGACCTATCTTGTCGATCCTGCTCACCCCGACTTAACCGGACAATCTCTCATCGATGACCCTCCCGGCCAAATATAACATCTCATGGAGCCATATCCGTAAGCTTCCAAAGGGCGCTTGGCTCATTGTGTGGTAAAGTGGTAGTGTATACCCGTCCACTGTCATTGTAGAATCTATCATTACAACAACCGCTGCCAAACGCCTCATGACTCGGACTACTGCTGCCGTGATGGAGTGGCTCAGGCGCCTATTCGGAGAAGCCGTGGCCTAGGTCCTCCCGGGCCTCCCCTAAAAATCATCTAGCCTATCTCTCGTGGCGCTATTCCAAACCGATTCTCCCGATCTCCTATCGTCGTTGTCCGATGCCTTCAATATTTTGAGCAAATGCCCGTACCTCGAGCAATATCCGTGTCCTCTCGCAAAGTAGCCATGGCAATACAAGTCTCAACATATTCTAGATTTATCCCCATAATGAAATCCTGTACTGGATGGCATGGTATCCACAAGGCCGGGCGACATTCGGCCAACAAATCAAACCAAGCAGTGGCGTATTCTCGAACACTCATTGCCCTCTGCTTCCAGGTGTAAAAACTTATCAACTCTAGCCCGTCGAATCTCCCGTGGTAGATAATGATCCGTAAAAGCTCAAAAGCCGGACTGTGCCTGGAGGGGAAACATCTCTCCCTCTGACCTCTCCCAACTCTTATACCACAAAGACAACGATGTCCCACACCTAACACCGCCAATTCAATCGACTGTGGGTGTAAAGATGCATTACTCGAAGATTCTCTTCATCTCGGTCTAGAAAACTTAAAGGGGTACTGGCCCTATCCTGCATCGTAAACTCGGCGGGGAACTTAGTGCTAGAAATTCTCTGACTTTCTTTCCAACTCCCTGACCTCCCGACGACTTCGCAAATGGGTAGATGGCATCTACAACGCCGAGCGGCCATCATTTGTGCTCACATGACTATCGTACCTCGACCTCCCGGTCGATTTCCAGACAGGCTGACCGGCTGAGGTGGTGTCGTCCTGGGCTCCCTTGGCGTGGCTGAGACTATTTAAAAGGCTCCAGACGATACTGTGACGTCTTTAGATCTAGCCGATTCTAAACGAGGCCGAGGCATCCTCGCCGTTGTATCCAAATTTTTCCGCTTCGTAATAGGATGTCACTGATTTGACATTTATTCAGAATCAGAGAGTATAGTAAGTTTTAGTGGACTCAACCCTATACCGTACCGCTCTATAGCACGACCGAATAAGAAGAAAGAGTAACCATCGTATCATGCCTGGTGCACTCTCCTTGCCTAAGTATGCAGTACAACACATTCCATAGACAAGACTCCTACTTAGCACCTAGCCACCAAGTTTGTCACGCCCCACCTTGGGAGGCATGACCGGCACTGTGCCCTACAAGGACCTAGAATACCGACTAACCGAGCCTAAGTACTTCTCGGTGCCAAAGCACTTCTAACTCGATTCAAGAAAATGACGGGCTATATAACGGCCGGGAAACATGTTTCCTTCGCCGATGTCTTATAACACTGCATTTGGATAATAAATGCCCAAACTGTAACAACCAATTACAGGATCCTATACTGGGCCTATTGCACAATTATGTCGCCTAGCTTATATCCGAAAAATGAAATTCGGTGCTAAATCGACCCGCACCGGCCAAGGTCACTAACTAACAACCGAACAAGGCCCCACAAGGCCAGTACATACACCGAACACATATATGGCCCCACACAACCGATACATCTAACCACAGGGAATATAAAACAACTGAGGGCCTCAAGAATATTAAGATGGTCGAGACAGGCCCGACCTACCCATACCGCACAATCAAAAGCGAGAGTAAACCTCGTCTTCAAGCTACTTGATGAAAGGGAGTTGAAGGCTCAGACGCTAACTCGGGACTACTAGGGATCGACTTTAGTCTATGTAAACACAGTAAGTAATGCAACACCCTAAAATCTGCGCGTTACTCCCGGTACCGAGTATGCAAAGCAACAATCAAAATAACCGAAAGTAATAATGAAAAACCGATAGTAACTCGGAGAAGGCAGAAAGACAAGACTGAACTGGGACTGGAATAGTGGGTTCAGACTAACCTTAACTATTCGAAAAGAGTAGGAGTCGCACTGCAACGTGGCATCCTACCTGCCTATCTAACCATAAATTCAAAATAACATGACATAACATAACACAACATAAACCTTACCCGGCCCCCAGAAGCCTAAGGTACAATCATCACAATCTATTTACCCCTACCAGTCATACCATATCACCTACTAACTATAAGCAACCCGCCGATCCCCTGGGTACGCAACTTGGGCCCGCTAGGCCCTCGACTATAGTTGTACCTGAGTCCGAGGACTCGGGAATCAACACCCCAAAGCAACACTGGGGTGTGTATAAAAGCCTACCAAGGCATAATATGGGGAAACTAGCATCCCATCTTCGTCCCTAGCGAACTACACGTACACTCCGTAGAGGGACGATCCTCGCCTCGTGGACGACTCGATACAACTATCAACCCCGGGGCCAGCCATGGATGCTAGGTAATCCAGCCCAAAAACACAAAGAAAGTCTCAACTACAATAATACTACATACAATACATGCCGAAATTGATAATAATAATGTGTGTGTATATATATATTCTCCGACATGCCATACCGAACTGGGTACTAAAACAAGATATAATGTGATTACTTAATATTCTGCTGAGAATCATGTTATTCAACCAAGTTCCATGCTAAATACGAGTTAATGTTTCTAACGGCATTACTAAATTCATACCGAACATAATATATGGATTCTGAAACATTCTACTGAATTTGTACTATTTACTATACCGAACTACTAGCTTGCCGAAAGAAACCGGCTTTACATACCTTAACCGGGTCGCTTCCCGGGACACAACTAGACGTAGCTCTGGCCAATATTCATCTACTTCCCCAACCGTATTCATATTCACGAAGGAATAGAATTAATTCTTACTATTTTTTGGAGAAACCATACTTATGAATATATTTACTCTCTATTCTTCACTTATCGAAGAACGCCCGAAAACTCGCAATTTCTCAAGAGTCTAGAAAGGAGAAATACTCACTAATGTCTAGAGTGTATTAACACTAGTTTGCTAAATTCCAATCATTTTGATCTGACGACGATTCGCGAGCGATTTTCATTAAACTAAACTCAGAAATGCTCCCCATGTTTTTTGGTATTTAAAAATTCAAGTTAATTTAACTTTAGACAATGTTTGACGACGTAATCAAACAGAATCTACGTTAACCTTCGTCCTCTCTGTTTCCCGGTTGTTTCTTACCGAAAATAATATGAGAAACGACTTAAAACGAAGGGGAGGCCTTTATATACTTGTAGCAAAATACATGGCAACGTGGCACGCTAGCCAACACGCCGTTTTAAGTCTGCGTCATATCGGGCTAATGTGGAGGTCCTGCCCGTGCCACTTGCCCCTTTGGGCACATGTTCGCTCTTCTGTGACTCCAACTTAAGACTGCTCTGGCTTTCTTGGGTCTCTTTTATCGCACGTATGGCATTCTAAAACTCTCAACCAATATGCAATGGGAAGCAACTAAGTGCTAGAAATCCATGGGTAACACCTTCTAACTTTGCTATATGTGCTTGCGTAATCATGCCTCCCCGCGTAGTTAATCTAAGAAGAAATGGAAAACGGAAATGGCCACGAGGATGGCAATGGACACGGCATCAAAGCAGGCCCCACCAGCCCAGAAGGAGCATGTACTGCAGCCGCTTCCACGTTGCAGTTCGGGGTGGCACCATTCGTGATGTTAGCCCAGGTCTTGACCGTCTAGGTCAATCGCCATGTGTTAACGCATGTCCCTCGTAAGGGGAATGCGGCCTGCGACAAGGGTTAGAGATTTTCAAGGATGAACCCTCCGCAGCTTCTTGGAAACGAAGGTGGAAGAGGATCCACAGCGAGCTCACGAGGAGATTTCTTTAAGATTACCGAGACTATGGGGGATCGGGGAGGAGGTGTCGATTTGGCCTATATCACTGAAGGGGGTCGCAGACATTTTTTCCAAACAATGGAAGGATAGTAGGGCAGCTGTAGCAAGCCCTATTAGTTGGGACGAGTTTCATGCCGTTTTCTAGATTGGTTCTTCCTCGATAGACGCAGGAGACCGTGCTTGACAAGTTTGTGAATCTAAAAAGGGAAATATGACTCTGCTCAGAGGGCCTCTGAGTTCACTCATATGTCCAAGTACGCACCCAAGCATGGCAGGCATCGTAGAGCCTATGTGAGCAGTGCTTGTACACAGATACCGTACTACTTGGTTAGGGGATTGCTGTGATCGCAATGCTCTTTAGGATATTGACTTTGCTCTGATAGTCATGTATGCCTGTGTTAGAATGGAGGCTGGGATGTGTGAATGAGCGAGAGGGAGGCCAAGAGGGATAGGAATGATAGCTTCGGATTCTCCCAAAGAGACCTGGGGGCACCGCCGCTAGCCTCACCAGATCTTCATCCCCACACCTTCTGGCCATGAGTGTACCATCCAGTCCTAGGTGCTTATCGATGGGACGAAAGACGTGCTCGAGAGGTCGAGTAATGTGTACACACAGGACTAGCCCTCCGCAGTGTAATGTGATAAAATAAGACACATGTGTCGTGTTGTTTGTCGCATGTGTGCTTGTTTCAAAGTGGAAGCCTCGGAAACATGAGATTGTCCAAATAGCCTAGACAGGTCATGACAGGGGTCATGGCCCGGCTCTTCTAGTTCAAAGAGCTCCACCAACATTTGCACTACCAAAGAGGGGGCATCTACTTCCGACAGTGAAGTGCATACGCCAAAATAGATTTTATGCCCTAAAGATCCCGTTAGGGAGCGGTGTGAGGTCTCCTAGATGTAGTCACTAGTATGTTGGGTGAGTTTTCCATCTTAATGTATATGCTTTTTTAGATCCAGGGCTACTTTGTCTTTGTGACTCCCTATGCCGCTAGTATTTTCAGAGTCATCCCAAAATCTATCGAACCCTTCGCCTCTACACTAAACAGATTCGGCTATAGCTCGATGGGTGTATAGAAATTGCCCTTTGTCACAATCCTTAAGAAAGTCACCTAAGAAGATTTAGTAGGTTAGCCATGACCGATTTTGATGTTATTCTCAAGATGGATTGTTGTTTGCATGCTATGCCTCACTCAATTGTAGACCCTAAGCAAAGAGTTCAGACAGGGTGAGCTAGTCTTGTGAGTGGAAGGGTAGGTTCAACAGCTCGTAGGTCGTTTCATTTCCTATCTTAAGGTCAAAATGACGCACTCAATGGTTGCGTGTACCATCTAGTTAGGGGATAAGGATGCTGCGATTCAAACCACTATCTAGTCGGGCTCCCGTGAGTATCCGTAGATGTTTCCAGATGATTTATCGAATCCCTCCTTGAAATGAGATTGATTTGTATTGACCTTCTTTACGATATGCAACCTATATCTATTCCTCCTTACATAATGGCTCAATCCAAGCTAAAGTGCTGAATGAGCAATGTTGAAGGACCTTTTAGACAAGGGATTCATCGACTGAGCAAATCCCCATGTGGTGCACCATTTCTTGCTTGAAAGAAAGATGGTTCTCTTCGTATATGCATTAATTATCTAAGACACTTGAACAAGGTCACCATCAAGAACAGTATCCTCTCAGGATCGATCATTTGTTTGACCACTTTTTAGGGTGCTAAGTTCTTTAGAAGATAGATCTCAACCGACATACCATCACCATGGTTCTGGGAGAGGATATCCCAAAGACAAATTTCAGGACTTGGTATGGACATTACGAAGTTTGTTGTTATGTACTTTGGACTAACTAATGCCCACATTTTTAAAAGAATTTGATGAATGTGGTGTTCATGTCGTATTTGGATATGTTCGATTGTGTTCATAAATACATCCTCGATATACTCGAAGCGAGGAAGAGCATGCCGCTCAGTTGAGGGTGGTACTACAGAATCCCTGGCTGATCACCAATTATATGTTAACGAAGAAGTGCGAGTTCGTTGAACTCAGAGCATTTTTGGGTCATGTGGTGTCGAATGAGGGTATATGTGTGGACTTCAAAAGATAGAAGCGGTGGAAGAATTGTCATAGACCGGTGAATCCTTTTGACATTCAGAGTTTCTTGGATTTAGCCGGGTATTACCGGGAGAGTTTTTAGGGTTTTAATCTATTGTAGCGCCATTGACCAACTTGACCCAAAAGTGATGTTCCAGTGGTCGGAGGCTGGTGAGAGGAGCCCAGAGTTGAAGACTCGACTCACCTCAAAGACTCCGTTGTTAACCCTACCCGAGGGTACCGATGGGTTTGTGGTATTTTGGATGTCTAATGACGGCTTGGTTGTATATTGATGCAAAGACGGAAGGGGGGTTATAGCATATGCTTCTAGCACCGAAGGTCCATGAAGAATTACCCGACTCAATATCTGAATTGCTGGTGGGTAGTATTTTCTTGAAGATTTGGAGACACTATTTGTACAAGGTCTATGTAGATGTATTTACGTACTGGCCAAAGATCCTACAATACGTGTTTACCTAAAAGGATTTGAATCTACACCAAAGAAGGTGGTTGTAGTTACTCAAGGATTATGATATGAGTGTCTTTTACCATCCAAGTAAGGCTAAAGGTGGTGGCGTACGCTCTTAGTAGGCTCTCTATGGAGAGTGTGTCCTACGAGATGAGGGAGGAAGGAGCTAGTGAAGGATGTGCATTGGCTTGGGTACTCTGAGAGTTCTTTTGTCGACTCAATCGATGGTGGTGTTATTGTTCGTAATGGATCGAATCATCCTTGGTAATCAAGGGAAGGCTAGATAAGACGAGGACCCTATTTTGGTAAGGTTAAAGAAAGCTGTTCAGAATCAAAAGGTAGAGGTCTTCTCCAAAGGGGGAGATGGTGCTTCGATAATGTAGGTCATTTGCGTGTTCTGATGTTGATGATCCGAGAGATAGGATGTACTCCAGGCTCATGGTTCAAGATATTTCATACATCCAGGTGCCACTAAGATGTATCGTGACCTACTGGGAAGTCTATTGGTGAATACAGCATGACATCGCGTAATTTGTGACTAAGTGTCCGAATTGTCACAGTAAAGTGGAGCCTCAAAGAATGGAGGTGTGCCTCAAGACATCAATATTCCTACTTGGAAGTGGGAGGAGATCAATATGGACTTTATCACAGGGTTGCCTCGCACTCACGACGCATGACTCCATTTGAGTGGTCATGGACAAAGTTGACCAAAGCAAATTTCATTTTCTACAAGTCAAAACCACCGATTCAGAGGGTTATGCTAAATTATACATTCTAGAGTTATTTCATCGCAGGGAGTTCCATTGTCCATCATATCGTATAGAGGTACCTCGCCTTTACCTCCCCAGCTTTGGAGATCATTTCAAAGGTACTGGGTAATCAATGCTTAGCACCTACGTTTCATCCGCAAACCGAAGGTCGTGATGAGTGGTCCATTCGTACTTCGAGGACATAAGCCGAGAGCATGTGTGATTAACTTCAAGGGTAGTAGGGTTGATCATTTGCCTCTCATTGAGTTTTCATGTATAAACAATTTACCTACCATTCCAACATTTGGGATGGCTCCGTTTGAGGCTCTCTATGCGAGAAGATGTAGATCGCCTATTGGTTGGTTTGAAACCGATGAAGCTACGATTATAGGACCAGATTAGTCCATGCAGGCCCCGGAGAAAGTTCATCTCATGGGTGGACAAAGTTGAAACCATTCAAAGTCGCCAAAAGTCCTATGCGTGATGTGAGGAGGAGAGAATCCTGAGTTTGAAGTCAATGATTGGGCGTTTTGAAGGTATCTCCCATAAAGGGAGTGATGAGGTTCTAAAGAAAGCGGAAACTCAATCCCCGTGATTTCGTCCGTACCGAATTGTGAAACTGATTACAAGGTAGCATATGAGTTCGAGTTGCCTCTAATTAGCTTCGCTCATCCAGCTTTTCCTTGTATTGCTCTTAAAGAAGTGTTTGGGTGATCCAACCGTTGTTCCGGTGACAGATCGGGGGTGAAAGATAGCCTTAGCTTATGAAGAGGTTTCTATGGAGATACTATTGTCAGGTTCGTAAGCTAAGAAACAAAGAAGTAGCTTCAATGAGGTTTTATGGAGGAATCATCATGTTAAGGGAGCTATGTGGGAAGCCGGCGTATATGATGGCTAGTACCGCATTTATTCCCTTCCCGCCGGGGCCAACAGGTATCGGGCTTCTCCTTAATACTCTATTCAAGCCATGTTTGATGAGCCCGCAAGTGTACTGCCAGGCTGGGCACATAGTGGCTCTCTTTAAGAACCTAATGTCGAACCCACAGAACAGAATACCTGGTGAAACCTTTTAAAGTGTTAATTTACTACAACTACAACAATGAAGACAATAGTGTAAAGAAAAGTTTGAGTGTTTTGGAAATATATTTTTTATACTAAACTAAGATATCTATACGTGAGTCCTAACTATGAATGAGAGCATGCCGAGGCTACAAATAACATGTAAAGAAACGAACTATTGATGGCTATGGTTTACTTTTCCTCCCAAGGTTAGTCTAACTTATGCCTATGGATTAAGTATTTAACCCAACTTAAGAATCATGAACCTTCCACCTACATTTTCGTGATAAGAAGAAATTCAAGTTCTAGCTATACAAACCGATTCCACACACATGACTAATAATGACTTCTCAGTATATTTGGCCCGAAGGTAAATCAATTTCCAATTTTCCCAAACAAAGAACAGATCATATCCTATTAATTCACACCCTTCAGCTGGCCTCTCAAGTGTTCCATTTTTGGATTTTATATATTTAACATTGGGCCTTATATTAACGTAGTAAGAACAAGAATTAAATAGAACAACCATGGAAGAAAAGATAAAATAAAACCAAAGAATTCAATAATTACATTTCAACACAATAGTTCATAACCTCAACAAGAAAGAGAATTAGCCACTCATTTGTGGATTGAACATCGTTAAATGAATGGAAATTATGCAACAATTGAAAGGGAAGTTAAGAAAGGGATAGAGAAACCCAAAGAATTTTTCTCAAATCAGCTCAGAACCACGTTCTTGCTCCACCAAGTCGAATATGTGAAAATAAACCTAGTGTGCTATTTATAATAGTAGAAATTTGTCCCTAATAATAAGCAACGTGTCACTGAAAGTGTAACACGCAGCATTGCCTCCGGGGTGACACTACCAACGCGAGGCCTTCGGAAATCGGGGCCGAAAATCGGCTGGGCAAGACCAAGCAGGCGTGGCACGCCGCTCGGGCAGCCAAGGTAATAAGGCCGGTCGCGAGCCACCCTGCCAGGTGGCACGCTTGCCAACGCTAAGCAGGGGCTGTCTTGCGGTGCCTCTGCTCGCCGTGGCACGCGCCGACGCCAAGCAGTGGGTCAAGCTCTAGCCTCCTCTTTGCCGACGCTTGCGTGTTTCTTCCGCCTCCAAGCCTCTACTTCACCAACTCATGAATTAGCTCCTCAAAAGTCATCAAAAACCTACAAAACAAAGCTAATCATGTTGCTAGCACATATCTTCACTTTTATATAAAATCAGCATGAAATGTATCAAATAAATTTTTGCACAACACGACTAATTTGGTTGTAAAGCGTATCACGGACCTATATTATTTCCCGTGATCAATGTTCAGCACATGTACCTCGCTTTTTCATGTAAATGGATGTATGTGTGGTTTAAGAATTCAAATACCATGTAGTTCAAATTGAGCCGGGCCACTCGTTAGTTTTTAGCATGTATGTTCGTATTTGAGTATGATGATTGCATTTCTCTACTTTTCGTATAGATTTTCAACATTCGATGACGAATGTTCCTAAGTGTAGAGTATTGTAATACCCTGAAACTCTAAGATCGTGACCGAGTTGAAATGGGGAAAAACAGAATTTCGCACTGTGTCAATCGGACGTAGTCAGAACCCTACGAGTCAAGTGACTCACTGGGAGAGGCCGGGGACTTGGTTGAAAACTTTGGAATTGAGGTGACCGTGAGGTGTGACCAATGAAATATGGTCAATACCACGAGTCGTCATGTGAGCCGTGGTCAAGGGTAAGGGATGAAAGCTGAAAATTTTGGTAGCGTATCTAATCTGATTGGTCACCACAACTCATCTAAAAGCACCACGCGGGCCGTATGTCCCCTCGTGGTGGCTCTCGGCGAATTTTGGCACAAGTAAACGAATGCACTCACGAGTAGTGACTAGGTGGACGTATGACTCTGTCTAGTCCCTCGGCCGGGACTCAAGAATTGCTTTTCCTCGCGAGTTTATTATAGGCTTCTTTGTAATACCTATGTTCCTAAGGCTTAAGTTACGTCATGTTGTAAGGTTAGAATGGAGTGTTTTAAGAAGGGTTAAGTCATTATAAGCCTATCCTAATTCATGCATGCAAGTTTAGAAGTTTGAGAGGTGATCAAGGCTAGTTCTTCAAAGTTCTTCCTCAATTCTCTTCGGGGCTATCAAGGCTAGAAAATCGATCCCTTCGGTGTATGTAAGGCTATGAATGTAGTAAATTGTCCACACCCATGCCCACCTCTTAATTCATGATGTTCTAATCGATGATTCCATGGGGTTTTTACCTAATGCATGAATTCCTAAGTTTTAATCATAGGTATGATCTAAGCATGTTTTAAATGGAGCAAATTATGATTAACGTGCGTATTTTTACAATATTTTTAAATTATAAATTATGTTTTTAAGTGTTTTAAACTATGATGCCCACCCATGAATATTCATGAAAGTTGAGATCTATGAGATATGTGTTCAAGCATGATGAGATGTTTACGAATAAAGTATGATTTCAAAATACCATGTTTATGTTCATGTTTCCAAATGATCAAGTCTCTGTCAAGTATGTTTAAGTATCGGGCAAGCCCATATGATCGTGTATGCTTTATGATTTCAAGAAATTGGCTTACCACATGGTTTTGGAGTCAAGACTCCCATTATTTTCAACTTGTGGTATAGTTTGAGCCAAGGTCTTCTTGTTATGATTTTAGATTGGGCGATGTATGTTATTATTCATCTTCATCATTAGATTTGATGGTCAACTTCATTGAAAATGACTGAGAGCATATGCATATTTTCGAGAGTAGTGTCTAGTACACCGAGTAGGCTAAGGGTCACCAACCCCGTGCCTCGTAACTACGCGCCAATGTAGGTTTACTTATATACTTTGGGACCTCCCGTGAGATCCGCCCCTGGCGGGCCTTGACCTCGAGCATTGATATCACAGCCGCCCCAAATTTCTAGCAAAGCTTTGGACTACTACCCACTTGAGTATGACAATGAGACCACGTAAGCTCTATCGTGGTAATGTCGCTTATATGACAAGTCTCCCATTGTTCCTCATGATTTCCCATGCATACATCGCTCATGATATTATATTTTCAAACAGTTTGGAACCAAATGTTCAGCTTATTTAAGATTATCAATTTTCGCCTTTGGGTCATTCCGATTCGCCATTTATGTTCAGTTATGCTTTGATTATGGTTTTAGAAAATAGCATGCAACCCCTACTCTTAGAATCTTATCTTAATTATGTTTTATTATAAGCGTACGATTAATGATTTTACCTACTTAGTGGTCTTACTTACCTTGCATACTCCTGCACATTCCATGTACTAACCGCATACTCTATGTTATATCGTTTTATGATAGCTGTGCCCGATATCCGTGTGCCTGGCCCCACCGTTTAGTCGATTTCAGTTAGCTTCTCAGCCTCAACAGGAGTCCTCATCTCGAGAGGCCCTTTCTTACTAGTTGTATTTCATCTTTCGCTCGCACTATATAGAGTTAGTTGGCGTCTTGTCATCAACTCGTTAGTATTAGAGGCTTTTCGAACATAGTTGTATTCTAGCCTTAGACTTGTGCATGTAAACAAATGTTATGCTCTCAAACCTTCGCTATGTTATTTATGATGATCGTCCACTTATCTATGATCGTTAGGATGTAAGGTTCCCGCTTATGGGTCAACTCGAGCCTCCTAGGTTTCTTGTCCCGTGGCTCCCATCCAAGCCTGCGTTCGGCCGTGTGATAAGATCGTCAAAGTTCGTAAGCTAAAGAACAAAGAAGTCGCTTGAAAGTATGGAGGAATCGCCCAGTTTCAGGAGCTATTTGAGAAGCTAAAGTAGATATAATGTCCAAGTATCCTCATCTATTCCTTCCTAGTCCAAAATCATCTTGAGGTAACAATCTCCTTGTAGCATTCTTAATGGGCTTTCTATGTCTCATTAGATGATGTCAAATCCTTAATATGGTTGCATTTCGTGGAATTTAGTTAAGCCTACTTCGCTACTCTCGCTAAGATCACCTACTAGTCTATGTTAGTATTCATTCTAGACGAACAGATCCTAAGGGGGAGATAATATAATGATCCCCAAAGTTCATAAGATTAGATCCTAGACATGAAGCAGAAACTAGCGCAAATCGTGAGCGCCTCCATAGAAATCCACTTGTTAGGCGAAATATAGACGAATCAATTGTTGTGAGAAGCCGTCCCGAGCGAAGTTCAAACTTGATATTTTCTTCCTAAAGCCAACAAATTAGGCAATAATCCGTTAGCCTAGTTGATGATTCATTATGTTAGGCATTCCGACAGTCGGAGGTGAAGATCAAAAAGTGATTAAATCTCTCCAAGAGTAAATGAGAAGTGCACTTAATGAATCGCCAAGCGTCTTGACCTAATCGTGAAGTGACATGTCGTCACTAGAGGGTAATTTTTACAAATGAGATCTCATGGTATTTTAGTAACTTTTCATATTTTAAATACCTAAATCGTAATGTTTTGGGATTTCCAAGGAGTATATTTAAGGGCTTGTCTGGTTTTAAACTCTTATTCTCTTTATAACAACGTTATTCAAGATCATTTGCTCTCAAGTCATCAAGAAAGCTAGAGATTTATTATCTTCTCGCGTAATGCTTCAATCTTGATTCTAAGTTCTTCATTTGCATATGTAAGGCTAATCTAAGTGAGGAATCTTATTCTTCCTCATGCCCTACATCTAGTAATGATTTTATTGAGAATAAAGCTAGATTTCGCCCACCTCAATTAGTCTTTCCATATATGCTGAATTGTTCACTCGGTGAGTTCTTCATATTGAATCTCGCCAACTCGAGAGAGATAGCTGGACATCATGTGCTCATGCATTTATGTGCCTAAGCATGAGAAACTCCCCACCAAAGTTATACATTATACATGTTATTTTAGAGATTGTTTTTATGCATGGTTTATTGCATAAACTATTTGCACATCGATCATATTGTGTTTTATGTATCATTCATAGTTTTGGCCTGGGTTTCCGCATTATTGTACTTTGTTATTATTTCGGCTTAGATATTCTTGCTTAACTATTGTTTCCATTTAGGCATTTTACATATTGTATATTCCACGTATCGACACCCTTTGGCACCGTATCTTATTATGATGCAGACTTGCAGACATGGGATAAAGGGACGCTTTATTAGGATCTCAATTTCATCACATTGGTGAGGCCTCCACATTTCTGGGAGAATCCTTGGCCTGTTGAATTATTTTATTTTATGTAGCTTGAGATAGTCGTGAGCTTTGTCCTAAGACTTATTCTTCGGCTTATATGAGAGGCATTAAATATTAAATTAGAGTTGCAGTCATATATATTTTGTAACATTCTTTTCGGCCATGGCTAATAAATCTTGTTTATTTTATTTTAGCCCATTACAGCTTATTACATCCGCTAAGCATTTTTGATATCTCACCTAGTAGCCGTGTCAAGGGTTCATTGATCACAAAGGTCTAAGATCTACCATCGCCCGTATAAACTTAAAGCGTGATGCCGATCATGCCTCCTCGTGTTTGGGGCGCGAGCATTAGGCACAGAGATAATCTTTTCAATTCCATGTGTTGTCGCTTTCCACATTGAAGCGAAAGTTCAATTTGGATGGTCTATAAAAGAGAATAAGGAAGACAATAGAATACATCGTAAAATCGCAAGAAGCTTGATATTTCCTTGTTCTTCTTCCTTTAGATTTTTACATGGCGTGAAGGCTTGAAACGCACTTCGCTTGTATTATTCCTTTTAAAGATCATATTCTTGTAATCGAACTACCATTCTTGCATTTTGGTCCAAAAAGAATGAGCTTGATCTAAATTTCCCTAACTCATTTACTTTTAACCTTTTTTTAACAAATTTGTTGTTAACTAAATGACAAATATTTTCTATAAACATATATGAGTTAGCCCAATTATTCTTGTTTTTTCCTTGCTGTTTGTTTAACTAGTTTAGTCTACATGCTTTGCGCGTAACAAAAGCGCACACCTCATTTGACAATAAACTATAGCAAAAAGTTGGATTTAGCTACAAACTTCATAGCTAATTGCTGTAGCTACATTCTTTTTTTTTTTTGATAATTTATTGCTAATTCATCATTCAAGAAAAACTTTTTGATACTTGTTTGGGTGAAAATATAGATGATATATATCTATATATATAATTATAATTACTAAACACATGTCAACAATCCCGAATTAATAAACTTCATAACAAGAAATAATTGAAAAATTTCTAAAAAGTTCGTAAGACTAAAATTAATTTTTAAACCTAAACACAAAGAAGACATTACTTCCATGTTTTGAAACACTAATTTTTGTCGCTTGTGCGTATTTTTAAATTTATCTCTGGTCACGTTTGATTCTTTAAAGTCCAAGTAACATTAATTGATATCAACAAATCCCGTTCTAAAGTCAATCTAACAAAAAATGCATCCAATTTAATAAGTAATAAAATGAATTATGTATTCTTAAATGTTAGGACTTTTAATATAATCAAATAATGAAAGATTTAATTAAGAAGTAAAATTTTAGTCAATTTTAAAGCACTAAATATTAGAAGTTCTTCTATCTTTACAAATAAGCAAATATTTAACAGCTTATAAGTTTAATTAATTTCAATGTCCTAAATATTAGAATAATAATTAAATGACAATTATTGAAGGAAAATAGTTAATGACAATTTTGTCTATTGTAGAGTCTTTTAATGGTGTAATCGATATTTCTAAGGACATTCACTTTTAATATAGTACTAGTTTAGTGTACGCACTTTGCGTATGACAAACGCATATCTCATTTAAAAATAAATATTATTAAAAATATTTTTAATTATTACTTTTTTTTTGGTTGGTTTTTTGTTTTTTTTAATATTATTATTTTTTGATAATTTATTGTTAAATCAATCATTCAAGAATTTTTTTTTAATACTTATTGGGGTGAAAATATATATGAAAAAAATAATCTCATCTTTTTCTAATTTTTAGAAAAGTGTATTTTATGTTTTATAACTAAGTGCAAGTTTATTATTAGTACTTGCTTCTTTTGTTTTTATTAGTAAGTGCATTTTGTGATATATATATGTAACTTGTTAGAACATGATTTACCAAGTGCAGAAGTCTATGAATGGAAAAAATTTAAAACTAAAGTCCTAAATATTTTTTTTGAAAAATTATTATATGATTATTTCTAAATATTAGAAAAATAATTAAAAAGATTACTCCTAAATATTAGATACAAATATGTCAATAACTACATTAATCGATATAATTTTTAACACATATATGAGTAACTTGAGTCAAAGATAACAATTATAATTACAATAACTAGACACTCCATAATCCTAAATTAATAAATTAATCAAAGAAAATTAATTGCGAAGAAAATTTAAAAATTTCTAAGCTTAAAATTAATTTTAAACCTAAATATAGAGAAGACATTATATACGAACACTAATTTTCATTAGCTTCATGATATTTTAAATTTATCTCATTACGTTTAATTTTTAAAGTCCAAATAATATTAATAAATATAAAATATCCTTTTCTAAAGTGAATTAAATAATTAAAAAGGGCCAAAAATATCCCAAAGTATAAAAATGGCTCACAAATATTCTCCATCCATCTATTGGTCTAAAATTATCTCTAACATATTTTGGCTCAAGAATTCTCAAAATTAACCCCTCAAACTAACATCCTAAACTTGATATTTTTTTAATTTAGAAATTACATATGGCTTATTATGATTGATCATAATATTATTTAATAAAACATAAACCCACCAATTTTTAAACCTAAACCTCACAACCCGCTTTCACTTATTTCGATATATTTGTATCGCCTATTTTGTGAACCAATCACCTTGTTTGAGTTCACAAATTCTCTCTCTTTTCATGGAAAATAAACCGTAAAATTCTCTCGCTTTTCTCATTTCCCGATCTAAACGCTAATTTTACTTTTTATCTCCTTTAAATTCGTACATAAAACTTTTGTGTTCAAAATTTTGAACCAAAACAACAACATTCACTACTATTTGACTTTAGTTGTAAATTACTCAGGGAATAGATATTTTTTCAAAAAAAAAACTATTATCAAGACACACACATAGAATTTTAATTTTATAAGTTTGGAACTTAGATTTTAAATCCAATGAAGTCATCGCCTTGCTTGAGTTCATTTATTTGATTTTGTTAATTTTCATGTATTTTTTATAAAGGAAACGGCTATCGGGGTTTGAGTTTAAAAATAAGTGGGTTTAATTTTTATTAAGTTAATATTTATGGTCAATCATAATAAGCCATGTGACTTATTTAAATTAAACAAACTATCAAGTTTAGGTGTTACTTGAGATATTGGTGTTAGTTTGAAATATTCTTGAGAAAAGAAAAGCTAAAAATATTTTTAGATCAATAAATTAATAAAAATATTTAAAATAATTTCTATATGTTAGAAATACTTTTTTAGCTCTTTTTCGCAGAAAAAAAAAAAAAAAAAGAAAAAATTAAAAGAAGAAGAAATAAACTTCCAACAAAAAAGCGGATAACTTATTTGATAACTAAACTTCCCCTTGAAAGAAGCAGGCTATTAAAAATTTTAAGTGACTGTTAAGCAATAGGGGTGAGGTTTTTCATGTACAGTGCACGACAAGTAAAAACAACGCTGATGAACCAAAATGATAGTCTACGTATTCAATTTAGAAAGTGATAAGACAAGTTTTATAGTATTAAATATTGAAATTTTTAAAAATATTTTTAATTTTTTTATTTATTTTGGTTTTTTTTGTTTTTTAATTTTAAAATATTAAATATTAAAATTTTTAATTTTAATATAATTTTCGAAATAAAATATAAGATTAACTAAAAAGAGATTCTTTAATTATGTCTCTCGTCTTTTTAATAAATAATAATTTTATCTATTATAAATTTTTTTAATTTTTTTATCTTTTTTGATTTTTTTAATATTTTTAAAAAAATCTTCTCAATTTTAATATAGAAAATGATAGATACACCGATAGATTGACCGTGTCTTTCATTCGTAAATCTATGAGTTCGTTAGTAATGTAAAAGAATTCCATGTACACTTCAAATACAAAGAAATTTCACAAACGTAAGAGCCTCATGTTTTTTCGTGTGTTTTCTTGGATGCTTTTATCTTTTAAAGATTATAAAAAAGGGGGTCTGCAGGAAGTGGCCAATTTATGACGTGGGTAGTTTGAATATAAAATACAGAGAGTAGATTTCAAGTCCTTTTCTTATGACTATAGTGGACCACACTGCATATGTCAATTCCTAACCTTTTCGCGTTTGATACTAGAAAATTAAAATTAGTTATTAATAAATTAAATATTAGAAAAAGTTTAAATTTTTTAAAATAAAATATTATTATATTAGTAATTAAAAATAAATGAGGAAATTATAAGATGAGAAATTAAATTTTTATTAATAAAATTAAAATTTTTATAATTAATTAATTAAACTATTAAATTTTCATATTTTTCTAAAGTAGAAAATTATTTTGAAATTTCCTACTTATGAAAACAATCAGAAAAGGTAACAATTGTGTAATAATTAAGTAGAGAGCATTTTTAGGAGAAAAGAAATTCATAAATTATAATTTTACCAGTCTTTTTTGGCATGGTGCGATGAGGCGAATAAAATGAAAGGGATGCATGTACTCTTCTGATGGGAAAAAATTATATACTTTTTCTCCTTCGAAAAGATTCTGAATTAATTTAGTTTACTAATTAAAGTTTTCTCCACACTTCACATTTAGGAATTTTCACACAGTTATTCTCTGAACTTATTTTGTCAATCAATAATTATTCCTAAGGAGCATAATTTTTGGAAACTCAGTACAACACTCAGAAAGGAACATGCCTGACCAGTTCTTATGCCTTAATTAAATAGATATAGTACTTAAGAGAAAAGTTAAATTATTTTCTTCTTTGAAAATTCAACCCTTATCTGTTCTAAAATCAAATTTTAATTTGTACATAATTATACAATTTTTTATTTTTTTTATGAATTTTGAGTTTTTTTAATTTTTTATATATATAATACTTATAAACTTTACTTAATTCGACTAGTAATATACAAAGTTAGCAATTGATCAAACATCTTCTCTCAAATAATGTTACATAATCTGTCGCATAAGTTTCAAAACTTTGTTATGCTCTTTTTAACCATTCCCAATTTTATCATACCTTTCGCATCACTATTTTGGAGACAATTAATAGAAACAGTACTAAAATTCTTTCGTTTATCTAAATTTTGAAGAATAGAATTACTAATTATTTAATTATATATAAATATAATGAATAAAAGAATGTATTTGATGAATTAGTGGATATACACGAGTAAAAATTGAACCACAATCCTCGTAATAAAACAAAAATACTAAAACATATAAAAGAAAAAAGAAAAGGAGTTGAGGGTGAGGCCATGGTTTATGGGTGGGGGTACCTAGGATTCTCAGATTGTAACAAAAGCCGAAACCCTTTCGTGTCAGCCCTTAACCTCAACAGCTCACGAGCATAACTGCGTCACTCTGCTCAGCCGTTTCTTCTTTCTCTCTTTTCTCTCTCTCTAGAATGAACTGAAAGCTACTATTCTTCTCAGCTCACTACATTGACTAATTTATTAGTCCGGACTAAACCAAAGCACCATCCTCATCACTTCCGCTTTTGTATCTATCACTATCCTTTCATCTACTCCCTAAATATTTTCAACGACTGTTGATTTCCCCTCAACCCCATTTGCGTTTCTTGCTGCTTCAAAGCCAAGAATGGCTGATACAGAGCATACCCATCAGCCACCACCGACGGCTGAGGAAGATACCCCACCCCCACCTTCACCACCATCAGTAGAACCACCTCTTGCTTCAGTTGAAGTTGAATCAGTGGCAGAAGCTGAGGAGCATCATTCTGCTGTTACTGTAGTTGAAAAGGAGGGTCCTTTAACTCAACCTCCACCAGAACCAACTCTGGTTGCAGCTGAGCAGGTGTCTGTTACTGTTCCTGAGAAAGAAGCAGAGGGTGTTACCGAATCTGAGAAATCTAAACCAGTTGAAGTGAAAAAGATCCCAGAATCTTTGGTTTCATTTAAAGAAGAGAGCAACAAAGTTTCAGATCTATCTGATTCTGAGGGAAAAGTCCTTGAAGAGCTAAAATTTCTTGTTCAAGAAGCTATTAAAATCATGAGCTTTACTACTGGAACTCCTGCAAAAACCCAAGAAGCTCCATCTGCTTCTTCAGAATCCAAAACCCCAGCAACAGAAATTACTGATTTGCCTCAAGAGAAGTGACCCATTTGGGGAGTGCCATGGCTGAAAGATGATAGAGTGATGTGATTCTGCCTAAGTTTCTTAGAGCTAGATTTCAAGGTTAAGGAGTCATTTGCTATGTGTTAAAGAACACGATTTTATGGAGAAAGGAGTTTAACATTGAAGAGCTGGTAGATGAAAATCTTGGAGATGATCTTGAAAAGGTTGTGTTTATGGATGGTCATGACAAAGAGGGACAATCTCTGTCGCTATAATGTGTATGGTGAGTTTCAGAATAAGGAATTGTATAACAAAACCTTTGGAGACGAGGAGAAGAGAAACAAGTTTTTGCGCTGGCGGATTCAGTTCTTGGAGAGAAGTATAAGGAAGTTGGATTTCAATCCTGGTGGAATCAATACTATATTTCAAGTTAGTGACCTCAAGAACTCACCTGGTCCAGGGAAAAGGAGCTGAATTGCTACTAGGCAGGCCTTGCAATTGCTTCAGGATAATTATCCTGAGTTCGTGGCTAAACAGGTATTTAGTACACAAGCTCATCCTATGATGAATTAATTCTAGATCTGCTTGGAGCATTTCCATGATGATAATCCTTTAGTGGGAGGCTGGTGACTCTTTAATTGGCGATTCAACTGGCGTTAACTATTATTGGTTTGTAGCATTTCTATATTTTGCTATGCAATTAATTTGGAGCCTTTCTTTGTGATGATTTGAACTGATAGAAAATTGTCTAAATCTGCTATGCATTTACCTAGTGCTGATAAGCACTTGTTTATGATGTGATTTCTGGTAGAGACGGTATATGAGTTTAGTAACATGTATGGAAGTATGTTTAATAGGATTAGTTGTTAGTTCATATCTATTACTTTAGGATATTCTCGTGGCTCGCGTGCCATACCTCGGATATCGGAGAAGTTCCCTGGGACTCCTGCCTAGACTCCAGCTGGAGACAGTAGTTCTGAATTCTGAGTATGGAACGCCCATCATCATGGTGTAGATGCCATGCTTTATTTGCAGCAAGATTCGGGCCATGACAAGAATCGAACCATCACATCATGTGCTTCCACTGAACCAGTGCCCTAAGGGCCATACCTCGGATTATTACTGTTCTTTCAGTTGTTTGGTTATTTATTTATTTTTTTCTTAGGGCAAGTTCAATTATTGTAGTCTGGCACAAAGTTTATGGTTCGTGTTTGTAATTCTGAAGGTGTTTATCAACGTTCCTTGGTGGTATTTAGCTTTCTACACAATGATCAGCCCATTCATGACCCAGAGAACAAAAAAGCAAAGTTTGTAATTTGCTGGTCCATCAAAGACTGCAGAAACCCTTTATAAGTGAGAGCTTTTAGCTGTAATTTGTATCAAACTTCTGCATGCACAATTTTATGGTCAGCATTTTTAACAGTGTGCATAATCTGGCTTGGCGCAGGTATATATCTCCTGAGCAAATACCTGTTCAATATGGGGGCCTCAGCGTCGATTATTGTGAATGCAATCCTGAGTTCACTTTCAATGATCCAGCCACAGATCATTGTAAACCTGCAACAAAGCAGACCGTGGAGATCATTGTAAATGAGGTGAAGTTGCAACACATTTAAAATAGTTTATGCTTTCCTCTTTCTATGGAGAAAAAATTGCCTACTTTGTTAATGTATGGTAGATTCAATTTGTTAGAAGAATATATTAAAAAAAAACCAGTTTAATTTTTTAAGATGATAATAATCACTATTGAAGGATCTTTGCTGCAGAAGTGCATTATTGTGTGGGAGCTACGTGTATTGGGTTGGGAGGTGACATATAGTGCTGAATATGTGCCGAATACAGACAGTGGATATACTGTAAACATACAGAAGCCTAGGAAGATGAGCGCAGGTGATGAACCTGGCTGTTAGCAGCAGCTTTCAAGATTGCTGAGCTGGGTAAGATAATGCTGATGATTGACAACCCCACGTCAAAGAAGAAGAAGTCATACAGGTTCAGTGATGTCTTTATTCGATTGAGAGGAATCTGTGAGACCCCAAATCATGGGATGACTGTGGCCATGAATTTTGACATGCATACATCTTTATGTATGAGGTGGAAGTGGAATTTTTTGTTGGTTCTCTTTGTTAGTTAATGGATATTTGGGTTGTTTTTTCAGATTTTGTTGGGATTTTATGATTTTTTTCTTTGTAGCTGAGATTGTACTTGAGGGCAAGTGTTAGTGTTCTCCCTGTAGCTTTGGTATTTGGTTTGATACTTGAATGTGGCAATGTTTCTAGGCTTCTAGCCAAAGGATGAAGAATTTGAGGGAAAATTATCTGCTCTTCCTTATTGTCTGTTGTATATTCTTCTTACCATCCATGTCTATTTTCCACTCAGACTTGGCATGTATATATGATATATATGCTACATGTGGACTTGCTGCTTTGTCAGGTTAAATTATACAATTTACTAGATTATTCAGTATAACTGACTACAAAATTTACATTAATTTCAAATACAAATTTATATTATTTATTATTTTGTTCATTTTTTTAAAAATAAATTAAATAGTTGTTCATAAAAATATTATAAGTATTGCATCCCAATTAAAACTTTAGCAAATGAAATATCATAATAAAATAAAATAATTTAAGTAAAAAATTATTAGTATGAATTATGGGAACATTTATTTTTTAAGTCCAAAACACTTAGAATTTAATATTTAATTTGTATTTTACTATCATATAATGGAATAAGTTTATGAATTCAAAGATAATTTATATGCTAAATTTGATAAAGTATATAATACTGTGAGTCTTTATTTTAACATTTAACTTTATCTATATTAATTGGTTATGTAATTTTCATATTATAATGATGCAAACTTGTTATTTTATATCTTTTCTCAAAATAGTAATTCGCTTTAAATATATTTATTTATTTAGTACTCAAGTAATTTATTTTATTAAAGAAGTAAGTATTTATTGAATAAAACAAGATTCATTTACTTCTTAATTGCTAATAAGTTATATGTAATAGTTCTATTTGTATTTAAAATTTTATTTTATTAATTTTTGCTACTAATGTAAAGGTTATGAAAACTCAGTTCCACAGGGTAAGTCCTCATTTTCTAGACCTTCAAATTAAGATTTGATATTGTTATTTTAGTTTTCGTACTTTAGTGAGCTAGTTGTAGATGTTGTCCCATCAACTCATCGTACAATAATAGAGGCCATCTTACATATAGACACTGTACTTGTCGAGCGCCGACCTCGCCTTATGATTTCTAATGCCATTGAGACTCGTGTGTTCATGTTATAGTTAATGATTCCACTTGACGTGATGTTCTTTGAAGTTATTATGTTTAGCGCTATGGGTCAACTCGAGCCATTCAGGGTTCTAAGTTTCGTATCCTCATTTTCTGGCTCACTGCCAGACAAAAATAGTTATTCTTCTATTAAAAATTTATTTCGATAACTTCATAATTAAATCAAACATACATTATTTCAAATATTTGAATTAATTTCAAAATGTTTAAATGAAACAAAATATAAGCTTGATCCTTAGTTTAAATGAAGAACTATTATTTTAAGATATAGTGAACACTTCTAATTTACTTTTAATTTTATGATTTTTTTTGTTTTTTTAATTAATTAATTAAAAGGTTGAATTTTATATTATTATTGTGTTTTTAAATTTCTGTTTTAATTAAACTATCCTTATTTATTTTTGAACTCAACTAATATACTATTTTTTTACCACATTAATTTGTTTCTATATTTATTAGAATAAAGGTAAAAAAATTATATTCTAAAATTAGAATAATAATTTTTTGTATTAAAATAGTAAATATTACGAATAGAAAACATGTCATTAAAGTGAAGAAATAGTAAAATTGAGCAATAAAATTAAATATTACACTAACTTAAGAAAAGAAAGTGTATATGGTACTTTAGTTTTATTTTTTCAAAGAAAAGAAAAACTTCTCTTAAAAACTTTTAAAATTAGAAATAGGCCCCATATTTTTTAGAGGTACACATGAGTTTTTTTTAATTATTTTTTTATTTCTACTCTTCTAACACATGAAAGCCATTAGAATTTTTTGAAACTTAATTGATTTTTTTTATTTTTTTTATTTTTTTTATAAATGATTTTTTTTAAGTTGGATGTTTTGTTAATTGACAAATTGGGCTTAGTCGTCTTAACTTGTACTATTGTTTCTAATTGTGGTTACGTTGCCACAAACAAGAATGACGCTCGTAGCAGGTCGTGTTGGAAGTTGTTGGAAGGAGAAGTGGATGTTCATTCCATTCAAAATGTTATGATGTCGTTTTGTGGATGAAAATTAGATTTGAACCTTAGGTGAATCATCCGAGTTAAGTTGGGAAAGAAGGACATGAAGGAGAGAAACATAACTAAGTAGAATGATATGGAAAACAAAACTTTAATGAGATAAATAAAATTTCTAGAATTATATGAAATTTTTTTTGTGAAATGATATGAAAAAAACAAAGATATAAGATAAATATTTTTACCCTCGATAATTTCACACTTGACTCTCCTATATAATAGAAACATATCTTTCATATGGAACTAAAACATAAACTTGGTATTATCTCGCCGCATGTGTCTTTGTTAATATTAGTAACATGTTATCTACAATATATTTGGCCTCCTTTTACCGGGGTGATCAGAGACATGGTCCCGCCGAACTGCAAAATAACTAAACTTTGGTGTCAGAGTGCAACTTTGAGACAGCCGACGAACCCGTAAGTTGTTCAATGTTAAACTAATGTCCATATCTTGGTTTTCCTTATTGTTAAGCTCCCATGTTGTCCTCATAAGCTTAATAGTTTATCCAAAATTTTAAATATGCTTATTTAAAAAGTATCTTTTATCATATAAATTTTTATTTTGAAAAATTCAAAAAGGAAAAATATAAAATTTAATTAATTAATTTAAAAATATTAAAAAATAAATTATGTTTGGTCACGCCTTTGAGCAATGCTCGAGATAGAAACCTTTTTCGCCTTTTATGCTACTACTTAATTTTTTTTCAATTTTTTTTGTCTAATACCTCAACTAGTACCTTTAAAAAGATAACACTTTTGACTTTCTATAGCTTACCCATTCTAGCGTAAGTCTCTCTCCGCCTCTCTCGCAATCCGGCTTCTTTTGTATCTAGAATTATTAGGTTAAAAATTGAAAAGTCTTATTTAGGCATTTTGTTAATTTGAAACTTTTTCACAAATAGCCGTTGTGGGGTAAAATCGTGACTGGAGACACGTAACATTAATAACAAGTTCGATACTGAGTTCTGACGCAATGTAAAGAATGTTGAACCTCTGAGACCCTCTCCGAGATTGGCAGTATGCCATTTCACACAAGATAAGGACCATAAAATCATACCTAATGACATGGTAAAGTGGAAAAATAGGAAATAAAAGTGCCAGCTTCTCGATAAAAGTGGGATTTAAAGCTCGTGGCAGATCAGTCATGCAGAAATATTAGCCTGAGCCTAAACGCATTAGATGCAGGTAAATAAGAACATGTTTTAATAATTTAGGGCTCTAGTGGCATTTTCTTATCGCCAAGACCTTAACCGTGTAACCTATAAAAAGTCGACCCTTCTCACTTGTAAAGATATTCCGTCTTTGATTCTCAAGAATATACATCGCAATAATATACTATTTTTCTGACTTCTAAGCATTTTCTGCATATTGTCTAAAGTTTGATAGTTATCCAAGTAAATAGATCTCTTGCTCGCTACAATACTTCGAATTCACCTACCTTTGTTCTATTTATTTTACTTTAGTTTATTCCGTAGAATTCTATCTCTGCTTTTCATCATCTACTAATAACCAAACCACTAGCAAATCGGACCTAAAATAGAGTTAAATAGTAAAACGTGCTCTTGACTCTAAAACAACTATACTAATTTCGTGGATAAATAGCTTAACAATTTACCGCGGGGCCAGAGCAACTGTATGGATTTAACTTTATTTTTATTTAGCTTGGTTGTATTTTGTTTTTCGTGCAATAGGTTAAGACAAACTTAATAAAGATCAAATCGTGAACTAAATTGCCAACAATGCCGCAGCCAGGATTGCACAAGAACTCGCTTCGATTTGATGGATTCTAGTGGGAAGACCCATCTAATGAAGAGGACCATCTTCTCAATATGGACATAACTAATGTGAATACAAAAAAGAGGATTCATAGGCCTCTCATCGTTGGAGGAAGCAAAAGAAGGAATGGCCAGCATGGAAGGTCTTAATAGTGGTCCTCAAGGGCTTGGTGGATTCCCAAAGAGAGTTGGTGGCTAGGATGAGGCTCAAGATAGGAGGGTGAATGAGCTCCAATACAATGTGGCCCAAGTAATTCCGAAGGCTCGAGGGAAAACATGAGAGACTCCCTGATTTGAACCTGGAGGATAGGTCGAGGAGCAAATAGATGTAGAGACCAAGACCTAGTTCAAGACCCTCGCATCCACAAACAGTCAAACATGATGAAGATGTCGAGGAAGGAGATGAAATCTTAGTATATAAACCTAGCCTCATCAATCGCGTCGGGGGGCACCACCTATCGTTAAAAGGCCGTGACCAAGAGTTATGCCATAGTACTCTATGGCTAACATAAAGGATTAAACCTATCTCTAAGAGGTTTAAAATGCCCGATATTATCAAGTATGATGGAAATTCAAATCCTCAGGAGTCTTTTATTTTCTTCATGATGGTCATAAATGGTAAATACCTGACGAATGAGGAGGTCGAATCGATGGTGAAAAAGCAGAGAAACTCATTTAGAAAGCATTGGCATGATATTCTCTTACTTAAAAACTCTATTGATTTGTTTAACATGTTAGAAGATAGTTTTATTAGGGGACATGCCGGAGCCAATCAAGGTGCAATCACAGGAAAATATTTTCAACATAGGATATGAGACAAGGAGTTGCCTCTAGGAGTTCAGAATACCCCGAGCATCTAGAGTAGACCCGAAAGCTAAAAAGAAAACTGCAGAAATTGGGAAACATTTCACGTATCGAGTTAGTGAACGACTGCGGGTATCAAACCACGAGTCACAGATGTACTTGTTGTAGGAGTGTTGCAATGAGGAACGAGTGTGCTGACTTACCCGTGCCAGAGATACAATGGGTCAGTCCTTTCGCAATGTGGTGAAACATGGATTTCAGCAGTGAGATAGCAATCTGTCTACCAATGACTCATTGTGAGATGTAACGACCCGTTGTCACCAATCGTCGTCGGGGTTGCAAGAACTTCCCAGCTGTAGATGACGGATTGACGACCACAACTCGTCGGGTTGTAACCACGACTGGTGGGAGGCCCATGGTAAGTAGGTTCAAATTCTTTTTGGTGAGCAAGCAACGAACGATGTAATCTACATCATTTTTCAAGGATCTATCGCCTTGCCCTGGGTCTATCGTCGTATTCTAACTAAGCTACAATAGTGGAACTACAAGCGGCTAAACAGTCAAGCCGTTATCTCTAACGACCACACGCCAGCCCACAGTTCAACCGGCCGCTTTAGACAGATTCATTAAGGGTATTTTTGATTTTTCACGTTATAAGACCCTAAACTACGTTGTTTTATCTTATGAAAGGTGTTAGGAGAATGATCCATTCTAAGTCTTCATTCATGCATGCAAGAATATTGAGAGGTAATCAAAGGTGATTCAAGGCTCTTTTCTTCCATTCCTTCAATTTCTTTCTTGGGATTTCAAGGGAAGTTAAGAATCGCTTGTTCCAGGTATGTAAGACTATCAATGGGTTTTTCCTTCCTCAACCATGCCAATTCTCTATGATTTTATGAAAATTCTATCAAAAGCTTATAGGGTTTTGAAGTAGATTTATATAGAAGTCTAATGATTTGATAACGGGTTTTGTGATTTTGATTCTCATCATAATCTATGGGTTTTGATCATTTCTTATTATTTAAATCATTTATAAATTAAGCCTACGTATGCATGACCTATGATGAATTGATTTACGATCTTCACTTCAATTGTGGATATTTACGAGCCCAACATGATTTATGATTCGAAATATGAATTTATTCAAATACCCATTATGATTTGATGATTTTCAAGTTATATGAATGATCTACAAGTATGTACGAACCTTATGACTTATGAATTATGTTTTGGCCACCTACCTAGCCTTATGTCATGGCTAGTTCTACGCATGTACAAGTATGTTTATGATTATTATGATTTAACTAGCCCATGAATTCATTCATGTTATACTATAAGCACTATATACGTTTTGGGAGTTGTATCGAACACCGAGTAGATTTGGGTCCTAGGTCACTTTATCCGATAACTACGTGACACCGCAGTATGTGGGACCCCTATGTGATCGTCTCCTGCCCAAATAGCCCTTCATGGTGATATCACACTTTCATGGTTCTACCTTTGCATGCATCAATCTCTCCCGACTAGGGTCACAAGCCTAGCTACATGTGTGCTCATATTTGGGTGTGTCGATTAAGAGAATCTCCCACCTGCTCTCATGATTTATGCATATTTATGACGGTGTACTGGGCTCGTCAGTGTCTAATAAAGCTTTTCTCTTATGATTATGGAGTACACCGTACACTAATGTTTGGAAACCTCTTATGTTATGATGTTTATGATATAAGCATGATGTCCTACTATGATTATTATGAGTTTTATATATTTTAAATGTCTGCTTTACTTACCTTGCATTACCAAGGGCCATTCCACGTGCCGATCATGATATTTATATCAAGATTATTTCATGATACATGATTCGGCTCCTGTGCTCACCCTCCCCGCAAACACTCGTAGTTTGCTATCATCTTATTTGGGCAGTCCATGCACCGAGGGCCATATGTCCAGACTCCCCACGTGTTATACCCCGAAAGCTCAAACATCGGACCCGGGAGTTAAAATGGGAAAGTTGGAATATTGATGTTGTAGCACAGACGAGTCAGTGGAGATGACTCGTGGGAGGAGACCTAATGAAGTCGCCAGTGACTCGTGTAGGCCTAAAAGTGAATGAGTGAGGTCCCCATGAGTTTAGGAACGACTCGTGGTTAGCCACCACAAGTCATCATGTCACTCATGGGTGGAGTTGACTTTTTCAGGAGGATGACCAAGCAGACTGAATGGGACCCATGGTCAGGAGCTGTACCCAACGACTCGTGAGGCGAGCCGTGAGCAAGAAGGTTGAAAAGTGAGGTAGTGTGCATGACGTAAGGTGACCATGAGTCGTGGTCTCGAGGCATGAGTCGTTATGTCCCTCGTTTGTGCCCCAAGAGGTCAGCTTCTGATCGGTGTACTTGACGCGGCGACTCGACGAGTCGTTGCCCGTCCCCGACTAATCGTCAGTCACCCGTTAGGGTCACCTCGGCGCTTATTTTATTCGAATTAGTAAGGGCTTTCTGCATTTACTAAGTTCCTAAGACTTATACTACATTGTTTAAGACTCATTTTAGTGGGTTTGAAGCGTGGTAAAACCTATTATAAGCCATTACCCTCATGCATGCAAGTTTGAAGGTTTGAAGGGAAGGTTCAAGGTGAAATCTCAAGGTTTCCAATTGGAATCTCAATGGGCTACTAGAGGGTGTTAGAATTCACCATTTCTAGGTATAAGACTGGTGGAGGGTGCTTTCTTCCACACCCATGCCCAATCCCTATCAAAATATGATGAATTATCTATGATCAAGTTTGGGGTTTTGTCACGACTCCAAACGTGCACCTGCATCAGACACCCGGACAAGGGACCCCGAGAGACCCCAAGTCGACCCATGGATCATGAATACAACTAATCTCATTCAAATAAGTGGAACAATAATAATAAAGATATATCGGAAACGTAATCATAACATAGCCTTAAGAAATACCAACGCTTACATAGCCGAGTACTACATATTTGTCCGAAAGCCTCTAATACAAAAGATGGGTTGAGGGGATAACATCCCCAACTAACCCGATCAAAATCGAACGTAAAACATGAAAGTTTGCTAGAACAAACCTCGTAACATGAGGAATCACCAACAAGTTGAAAGCGCTATGAGATGGCCTAAGGTCAGGATGAGCTTGAGATCCTGGACCTTGTATCATGAAACGATACAACAATGTAAAGTATGCGGTCGTATGTGGAATGTACCAGTATGCAAGGCAAAACAAATTTTAAAAGTAAAGTAAATTACAAATAGACATAGAGAAGGACATCATGCTTGCATAAAAATTCGTGAATAAAACATAAAGCTCAAGACTTTCAAATCATTCATAATCATTCATTATCATAATCGTAAGAAAACGTTATCAAAACATAACTTGAGCCAACAATATAGACATAAAATGCATAAAATATGTGGAACAATGGGAGGACTCGTCATAACCGACACCATCATGGTCAAAGCCTTCATGATGCCCCCATTTTCTCGCTCAAGTGGGCAGAGACGACCCCGGCTTGCCAGGCGAAGGCTGAGCATAAGGCATGATATCACATTTGAGGATCATTATCAATAACATCATAACATTTACAACCCACGGTGGCATCGTGGTTATGAGACACCTACATTCTTGAACGCCTGACCTTCTGCTAGAAACGCTCCCAAAAATGGCTCCCAAAACATGCATATAGGCTCATACATAAATCATTAACATCATGCATAAAATTCATTGGCTAATATATAACATTTATAATCATTGATCCCCATTAAAACATTCTTAGCCAAGAATCAATGTCCCTTTTTATTTGCCAACATCATAAATCGACAATCATGAAATTCAAGCCAGAATCATAAATCATTCTTCATCATATGGGCATTGCCCAATGCTTCAATGTTACCCAATTTTTCAAAATATTCTCATAACCATGGGTAACTTGGATTCATGCATTTCCATAATCATAAACTTAAAATAATGAATATTCATCATAAATCATGATTTGGCGAATCCCATAAATGGGAAATTTAGATTTAAAAAGTTTGAAACATGATTTTGAAGAGAATAATACTAATCCTACCCAACATGCATATTTCAATAAATAAACTCTCAATTAAAACAACCATAAGGAGAAATCACATTGGCATGCTTTGGGTAAAACCCTATGGAATTTGAGTAAGAGAATTCATGACTTTAATCGAAATTGGGCATGGGTGAGGAAGAGATTCACCCATTTTAAACCCTACATACCCGAATGGAGAGACTCGAAGTTCCTGAATACCCATAAAGAATTTTTAATAAAATTTGGGGAAGAAGGCCTTGAATCTCCAAAAAACCTCTCTAGAATCCTTGCATGAGAATGGGCATTCAAAGGACTTAACTCATTATCATACTCGAAAATATATAAAACGACATAGTTTAGAGGCTAAAATGTGGAAAGGTAAAAATAACCTTAAAATCATTTCCCCGAAAACTGCCCAGATAGACCAACGATCGACCCAACGAGTCAGCAACATACCACGACTCAAGGTATCGAGTCGTTGGGTGCACTACCTATAATACATCTCGTAGATCCCTTCCCACACTCGTCAAGATGAGTCGTTACTTCAAACCACTTCCGGTCGTTGAATCGACCGCCGTCAACTCCTTGACCAATCCGACTCCCCTTTCTACGAAATTTTTCCTACAATGACTCTCACAGAGGACTTCCAACGACTCATGGTTTTCATCCGTTGGATGCACCGGAAACCTCAATCGATCTTGCGTAATTATATGCCCAAGTAATACTCAAATGCTTCATTTTGACCTGTTTATCTATCGTTATTTGTACTTTCTCATGTAATTTGTAGTTAAAATGTGAATTTATACCAACTCAACATGATTAGTGTTGTTTTGCAGAAAAATGTATTTCTTTAGGCTAAGGAGGCAGCAGAACGGGAATGAACTCAAGAGAGCATTGGAAAAGTCTAAGGAGATGCAACAAATAGGCTCCGCGATGGCGCCGTGTCACGCTATCGCGAGGCATTCCCGCCCGGATGATTAAAGCAAATAAATTCCGTGAGAAGGTCCGCGCTGCCTCCGTGGCACGTTGGACATGACACCGGGAACATGAAATTCCAAGAAGGTGCGCGTTGAGCCGCAGACGTTGGCTAAGCCTCGCGTTGCAGCCGTGGC
Organism: Datura stramonium; assembly: GCA_018107945.1. Taxonomy (NCBI): domain Eukaryota; kingdom Viridiplantae; phylum Streptophyta; class Magnoliopsida; order Solanales; family Solanaceae; genus Datura; species Datura stramonium. Next base: position 50,943 of record JACEIK010007865.1, read on the forward strand.
ACGCTGGGCATAAATACTTGGAGGGCCTGACCCAAGAAGTGGTCCGCGTCCGCGCCGTGTCACGGAGGCGTTGCTCCACGATGCACTCCGTGACACGTTGCTTGTTATTCCCAGGAAAATCCCACCGCATAAATAGAACACTTAGGTTCATTTTTAATTATTTGACTTGGTTGAGCAAGAACGTGGGTTACAGTACTGAGGGGACGAAAAACTTGTGGTTCTTCTCCTATCTCTTCTCCTTTATTTCAATAGTTTGTATGATTTTACACTCATTTGATGATGTTTAACTAACAAATGAGTGGCTAAATTCACTTCTTGGCCGAGGTTAAGAACATTTGTAGTAGAAATGTAATTATTGATCATTTTGGTTTTTCATCTTTTCTTCCATGGTTGTTCTATTAATTTTTGTTCTTAATGCATTAATGTGGGCCAATGTTAATGTATATCTAAAAAAGTCCGGGTTTCACTGAAAGAGAAAGAAATTGGAAAGTTGTGAATTGATGTGATATGATCTTTTCTTGGTTTGGGAAATTGAGAATTGATTTACCGTGATAGAAATATACCGAAAGTCGATTAGTCAACTACAATTAACTGGCTGAAATTGCCAGAACATGATTTTCTTTTTATCAGCGTAAAATGTAGGGCGGAAGGTTCATGATTCTTAAGTTGGGTTAAATACTTAGAGTTTTAACTATAGGCACAATTCTGACTAGCAACCGAAGGAAAGATTAATAAAAATTGTATCGATAAATTACTTCCCTACATGTTTTTTTTAGCCTCGCATGCTCATAACTATAGTCTGTGCTCAAATTGTATATTCGTTTTAGATTTAGTATAAATTATGAACCAAAATCCCCAAATCTTCTTTACACCTGTCCCGCATTTTTAGAGTTAAAGTTCACACGACACTTGATTCGATTTGTTACCTTGGTCCAAATTCCCGTGGGATCGATACTTGGCTTCTTACCAGCCATTTTCTTTTACTACTTGTTCGACCACGTGCACTTGCGTGTATTCATTTAGACCGACGAACAAGTTTTGGGCTTTTTTTCATGTTTGGGACCGGCAATTGCAAAATTGTTGTCTTAAGTGTTAGTTTACAATTTCTATATTAGTGCCGACAACTTGGTCTTAGCCTCTGCCTTTTGTAGATATTTGGATCGTTGAACACTGCCAGAGACATGAGCCGGTGGATTCATACTTAGAGCCTAAAGACAATCCATCGTCAAAGGAGGCAGCTCTAGAGAAAGTCATAGCCTGCTCGCATTGCATAACTCGGAGCAAACTACAGTATCCACCACTTGTAAGGGCAATGCTATGCCCGAGGAAATGGCAAATAGGCTCTGCCACAAGTGGCAATCCCACATGCTAACAATGTTACATCTAGTATTCGCAAAACCCGAGCCAGAGGGAGGCTCCGAGCTTAAATAGAATATGGTGCAATTGCCGCACACCTCGCCGGCAGCTTCATGTGTCTCCTCACGAGGATCCACAACAACATCTCCAAAATTTTTGAGATAAGTGACACTTACATCCTCACTGAGTGTCAATGATTACCTTCAGCTTATGCATTTGTTCCCATTTTTCTACTTGGGAGAAGCAGCAGGGTGGTTGAAAGTCGAGCCACCTAATTCCATCACCACTGGGATGATCTTTGCACAGAATTCTTGATACTGGCTCTTTTCCATCCTAAGAAATGCCAAGACTTAGAAGTCAAATTCTAAGTTTTAAACAAAGAGGGGGAGAATCAGTGAAAGGCAAAGCTTCTCGTAAAGATTCAAAACCAATGTTGCGGGATTGTCCTCATCATCACCAATCCAATGATGTGCCGGTGCATACTTTCATAGAGGGGTTGGAACCTACACAAAAATCTTGTTAGATCAACACTGGGACAAGCATTAGAAAAGACTTAAGAGGAGTCAGATACTTTCTGTTAAATCGCATTTCGTAGGAAATCCGTGAGTGGAACGCGACTCTTCAAGAGGAGGAACAAGGAAAGCAAATGGAGTCTTAGAAGGATGGTTTTACATCTATCGCCGCATAGATAGCAACATATGTGTCACCAACACCCACTTCAAGAATATGAGCTTGAATCAGCCCAAGCCTCATGAACGTAGTGTAGATTTGGTGTGAAGTGTGCGACAGGAAGAACACTCGCCCGAGTGTCGTGGTGCAAATCCAGATTCAGAGAACTTTGTTGGTAATGTACAAGAAACAATCACCAACAACATGGCAACAACTCCAACTCCAACCTGAGGAGTCACCCGAATTTCTCGGCAGTACCGCCCATCAAGCGCAAGTTCCGAGTCGTGGGGCGCAGAAATCAAGAGGGCGCGTAACTATCACGCAGCATGCATAACAATGCACCTCCTCCACCACCATCACCCACAAACATTGAGGAAATGTTCAAGACAATGATGGCTAATCGAGCTCAATTGCAAGCCGACTATGTGAAATTGGAAGCCGGCGAAGAACAATCGCTTAGTTACTAAGGCGCCGGAGTATTAGTTCGGGGCAACTAGCCGGAGCCCAAAACACCGTGCCGAGAGGAGGATCCCGAGTGACAATCGACCCCAACCCCAAGCAAGAACGGGAGGACCACAAGAGTGGTTTACAACTTAAGGAGGTGGAACTGTAAAAGACCACCAACACGGAGCGCATAAGATGAGAGGGAGCACGTTGATGAGAGTGTGGGAAGATGAAGGAAGCCGAATCGTAAAGACCACCACCCCGTTCCTTCAAAGATTAAAGAAACAAAAGGAGGAAGCGTGTTTCAAAAAGTTCATGGAGGTGATCAAACAAGTACACATTAATTTACCTCTTGTTGATGTTTTGGCAGGAGTGCCGAAGGTTTAAAGTATATCAAGGACATCGTGGCGAACAAAAGCAGTTGACCGAGTACGCGATGGTGGCTCTGCACTTGAGGAGTGCATTTCGGATACAAAACAGTTGCCTACAAAGATGAAGGACCCCGAGATTTACAACTAAATTACAATTAGGCAGCAGTATCCAGCTCATGGACATGTGATTCGAGCGAGCGTTAACTTGATGCCGACACTGTGATTCAAGAAGTTTGGGTTGTAAGGGCCCTAGACCAACGACAATGATCTTGCAATTAGCAGATCGTTTTGGCCGCACTGATGGTATTGTGGAGGACGTGTTGGTGCAAGTGGGCCCCCTTATCTTCCCGGTAGACTTCGTCAGGCCGGGATTTTGAGCCGATGCGGAAGTCCCATTTATTTTGGGACGCCCTTTCTTGGCGACGGAAAGAGCTAATTGAGAAGTCATAGGCAGCTAACTCATGGCACACGACAAGGTGGAGGTATTTGATGTACAGATGCTTCCTACTGCAATGCAGAACTCCTGATCAACGTGCTTGATCGAGCTGATATTGCTCCTGGAGGTGTCGAGTCACGGAGCTTACCGGGGAATCCACCCGTGAAGGATCCCCCAAAACCGGAGTTGTGCGCGTATCGAGATGCCACTGGCCGCAGCTTTCTGGATGGGCACTTGTAGCATGACATGGCGGTGACGTGTTCGAGAGAAACGTCCGTCACCCTGTGGCCGATCGAGTTTAAATGACGTCGAGCGCGACGGCAACTGTTACTGCACTGAGGCAACCCGTGAAATGCTAGAATATTTGGATAAGTAGAAGTAGTTAGTTAGTTAAAAAGAAAAAGGAAAAAAAAGAGAGAAAATATAAAAAAGTAAATAAAATAAAAATATTATGTTTGTGTTTAAAACCCTGGAATTCTAAACAATTTCTTGTCATGAGATGATTTTCGTGTTGAACTAGAGGGAAAATGCAAAGGATCGCAAAGGAAAATCGAGGTAAGAAAAAATAAAAGGTTGGCAAAACAAAGCGAGCCCACGCGATGGCTCCGTGTCACGAGGAGGCCTCCGCTACCCTCCGTGACACGCTGAGGTGTACTCGAATTTTGCACCTGCAACACCCACGCGATGGCTCCGTGTCACGGAGAGTTCGCAAGCACCCTCCGTGACACGTTGAGGGCTATTTCGCGTCGTGTCACACGGGTCACGGGCGAATTCGCTGGCGTGAAAATCTCACTTTTTAACCCTCGATTTCCCTCATTTTCCCCCATTCCTTCTCCCCTCCGCGACAAACACCCTGCAATCCTTCCTTCCCCAATGTGACACTGACCTAGAGCTAAATTTCTTCAACTTTTCTTCGATATCATCTGGACAAAGGTATGTTCTTGAACTCAACCTCAATTCTTGCTAAATTTTTCGATTTTTAAGCACGAGAAGTGAGTAAACCTTACCCTAAGTGTAAAGTAAGCTTAAATTCAATTAAGTTATCTATGATTGACGTTCGTAGTATCATTGTGATTATATGAACTCGATAAACACATGTTGGGTTGAATTTTTGCGAAATTGCTAGCTAGGGTTAGAATTTGAATATGAAGAAGTTAAATTGAGTTTGAAATGAAATTCTTGTTTGGTTGTGTATGTTGGGTGAGGTAAATTGTGGTGTGCTTAATGTGAATATGCTAAAGACACGATGGATTTCCGGGAGAATGAAATTGTTGAAATTGCATAGAAATTGGTGAATTGCATAGGTTTTGTCAAGAGAAATTTTCGCTAAGTGCTAGGTAATGAAATGGTATCGATGGTAATATCGTGATTAAATTTCGTACGAAGTCCGAGTAGTACATGTAGAATTTATACCATCGACTGGATCAGACACCAGGCATAGTTGCTTTTTTTTAAATTTGAAAAGAGGATTGTCTTGTCGTAATGTTGTAAATGTGGCTAAAGACGAAGTGTGGGGTGGCCTAGCTTAACCCAACCTTAGTCGAAGCTAATTTTGATTCGTTTCAACACGGGACTGTTTGATTTGACAGAACACAGAGCGTGCAAGACAAAGGAAAGGGCGCATCTACATCGTGCACCGAGGAAAAGGATCATACTGGGAGCAAGCAAATTCCAAAAGAGCACCAAAGGGTTCCGCGCCAACGCTCGTCAATACTTCTGAATCTGACAGATCGACGAAGGGAAGAAGTGGTACAAAAGCATAAGGAGAACAAATACTTCCCCGAGACATTGCAAGGGAGCCGTTGGCAGCCAGAATTCTTAATCGCATATAGGATTGACGCCCACGGATGAACTTCATCTTTGGAAGAGCCTAAGGAGTGCACCGCATTTGATTAGTGGAGTTCTACGCCTAACCTAACTCGACGGCCCGCAATACACTGGCCAAGATAAAAGCAAATTGTCACTTGTTTCCCCATCACCTAAATTCATTTAAAGCAAAGACATAGAGCTTCATGTACTCCTGCATTTAATGATTCCTCCACCATATGCGATATCGACGCACTCTATGTGGAGCCCGTTCTACAAAGCCAAGGCTGAATAGGCATGCGGAGAGGGCTACCATCGACACCGCCCTACTGGCAGATGAATAAAAGGGAATCCAAGATCCGGCTAAAAATTGTGTGTTCCCGCCGATCCTGTGCACATGACAGATGTCACCCGGATCGTGTGTGCTTCGGTATATGCCAGCGATGAAAGGGCTGGGGGGAATGCATGTTGGGGCTGGTGATCATTCCGCCATGAAGAGAGCCCGTTTGCATCAAGGGCACAGTAGCTGGTTTGGTGGCTTGCCGACCACGTCTATGAGGCCGGGATATCGAGGAAGAGGCCCTGACTACATCCCGCAGATGATGGATAAGGCGTGCCGTGGACGTCACAAGGACCAAGGCACCGACACCACTCACTGCCAGTTCTCACACTACGAGCCGACATGCTCCTGGATGACCAAGATATGGCTCGTGTAGGTGTTCGAGATGCGTATGCTGCAGCCGGGCGCACAGCGAGAGGCCACATCGTAAGATGAGCCGTGGCACTGATTTGGACTACCCTTCTAAGTGGAAATGCTAGGGCCTATGCCGATGGGTGCATTTTTGTGGAGCTCAGATGACGGCCACCGAAGAGGAGGATTAACATTGAGACCTGACAATGAGCTCTGGATGAAGATGTCAGTGGATCTAATAAGGGGGATGAGGCACCACACCCGATGAAGAAATTCGAATACTTCATTGATCGTGGAGTTTCACCACCTACTTTTGTGCTATGTCGATTTTTGTGAACACCGGGGACAAGAACAGCTATGTGGGAGTAGTTAGGTTCTCGCTGTTTTTGTTGTTGTTTATGTTCATACTTTGTTGTTGTGCCTGTGGAAAATTGTGACCCCGTGATTTTGTGTTTACATTATGTATTGTTAATTGGCATCAGAATTCAATGGAATGTGAAGTCATGCAGTCAGGTGGAGCTGTTGTTATCGGGTCGTAAATATTTATAAATATTTTTGGGTTTATCAAAATTATCGATATTTTTAAAATTTTTTTCGTTAAATTATTTTTATGATTGCCTTCTATGTTTGTTTTTTGTGTTTAATGAGAATAGTCCCATTGGTTAAGTCGAATAGTGACCGCTCCTTATGATGGATGGACGATGACCTTAAGGGAAATGTAGCTTCTATAGGAGTAGTTTTTTTCTTCGTTTTATTTTTATTTTGTTTGTATCCCAATCGTGTCGCTACTTTATGGTTCGAAATTCGTCAAGGTGTTGTACATGATTTAGGGAATGCAAAGGTGATTCGTATGAAAGCATGCAACTTTGTAAATATGTTGGAGATACTCTAAGCCATAGAGTCTGATCTCTGCAGGGATTAAATCTTAATGTTTGAATTTGTGTAATTAGCCGATTGAAGAGTCTGTGAATATGTCTTGAGTTGAGCATGTGCAACGAGTGTGTGGGTGAGGTTTCGCTTATTCCATGCTATTGTGAATTATCTAGAACTTTCCCCTGCGTGTGTGCGAAACGAAACGAAGGATGTGTAGTGTAGGAAAGGATGTGGAAGCTGATTTAACCGAGAGTTTTCCATTATCATACCTACCTTGAAAGCATCCTGTTAGCTCATCTGAGTTTAAAGCCTATTTTTTGTTCTTTCAGTTTAAAGGTAAACCGAGCTTAACCCTTTATTTTCATTTCCGTGAATTTGATCCAAAACCTAAGCCAAGAAAAAAATAATTTTTCCCATTGTTGTCAAGGAGTGAGAATTGTGAATAGAAAGAAAAAAGCCGAAGTGGTGAAAGAAAAAAGAAAAGGTCAAAGGTGCACTTGCTGTAAATTAAATAAAATAAAGATGTGTAACTATTCTTGTTATATAGTCATGTGCTTAAAGAAACGGGACAAAACAAAGAAAGACTTCAAGAATGGGAGGATGAAGGAAGAAACAATGCCCATAATGTGATGGGATGTATTGAAAAGCGCTTAAGGATGCTAGTTGCTATTATTGGTTAGCCCAAGATTTACTAGTTCCCAGCTATATTGATGAACCGTTAAGTCCTACGTGATCTTACATCACGCGCCCTTATATTAGTGGAGTAATACACTAGAGGCAAGCCTATGGTCATGACATGATAGACAGAATTTTTGGAGAGAGAGCTAAATCTTGTTTATATGCCCTCAGATATTAGAATGTTTTTTGAGTTTATATGAATGGTGTGGAAATTCTCTTGTGTTGTGAGGGCACATGCTTGACGAGAGTTGAATTTCGTGCCTGAGCATCCTTGATCACCCGATTTGCATGAGTTTGCCGGGATGCCGAGAGTCGATTCTTGAGTCTAGGAGCCTTAATATGCCGAATGTTGCTGTATTGACGACTATGCATGTTTTCGAAGATTTGCTATATTAAATACTCCAGATAACCATAGCTTGAATTGTCGAGCCAAAGTAGCTAAGGTGGGGTGTCAATTGCATGAGATGAGATTATTGTTCGAGAACGAACAAGGTTTTAAGTGTGGGGTAAGTGATCTTGGGCACAATTATATGCCCAAGTGATACTCAAATGCTTCATTTTGACCTGTTTATCTATCGTTATTTGTGTATTTTCATGTAATTTGTAGTTAAATGTGAATTTATACTAACCAACATGATTAGCGTGTTTTGCAAGTGAAAAGTCGTATTTAGGAAGCTAAGATGCATGTGGGAGAAATCGTGAATGAATCCCGGTTGAGCATTGAAAAGGCTCGTGAGATGCAAATAAATGAAGGGCCCGGAGCCATGTTTCACGCTATCGCTGGAGGCATTTTGTCCCTGATGATTGGGGAAGTTTGCAAATTTCTAGAGAAGGTCCGCGTTGCCCTCCGTGGGCACGTTGGAGATAATTACCTGGAACATGAAATTCCAATGAAGGTGCGTGCTGGAGCCGTGGCACGTTGGCCAACCCCGTTGCATGCCGTGGGCACGTTGGGCATAAATACCCTGAGGGTCGATTCCAAGAAGGGTCCTAAGGTCAGCCGTGTCAACAGGCAAAGGTTCGCGATGCAAACCCGTGAAACGCGCTTTATTCCTAGAAAGTCCCACCAAGATAAATGAACACTTAGGTTCATTTAATTATTCGACTTGGCTATGACAACATGGAAAATGATAGGACGAATATCCTAGGGTTCTTCATCTCTTTCTCCTTTGCTCGTAGTTTCAGGCGCGATTTGGCACTCATTTGATGATGTTTAATCCACAAATGAGTGGCTAAATTCACTTGTTGCCGAGGTTAAGAACATTTGTAAAGTGGGAAATGTAATTATTGATCATTTTGGTTTTCTACCTTTTCTTCCATGGTTGTTCTATTAATTCTGTTCTTAATGGATTAATGTGTGTCCAATGTTAATGTATACCTAAAGTCCTGCTTCATCCTAAAGAGAAAGAAATTGAAAGTTGTGAATCGATAGGATATGATCTTTACTTAGTTTGGGAAAATTGAGAATTGATTTACCTTCGTGGATAGAAATATACTCGAAAGTCGTATTACCAATTACGTATCCTGCTTTGTATATTAGAACATGAATTGGGCTTTTATCACGTAAAATGTAGGTGGAAGGTTCATGATTCTTAAGTTGGGTTAAATACGAGAGTTTTAATCCATAGTAATAATTCTGACTAGCAACCGAAGGAAAGATTAGTCAAATTGTATCGATAAATTACTTCCCTACATGTTTGTTTTAGCCTAAGCATGCTCATAACTATAGTTCGACTAAATTGTATATTCGTTTAGATTTAGTATAAATTAGGAACCAAAATCCCCAAATCTCTTACACTCATGACCGTATTTCTTTAGAGTTAAAGTTCATCGACACTTGATTCCCGATTGTTACCTTGGCCTACTCCCCGTGGGATCGATACTTGGCCATTTTCTGAGCCATTTTACTACTTGTTCGACCACGTGCACTCGTGTGTAGTCATTTAGACCGACGAACACACCAAACCAAAGAATCCACTTGAAACAACGGGTCATTGTCTTCACCAGAAATCATGCCTGCTTCCTCCCTCACTTAAGTCCCAACCTCCTAACTACAGTGACAAAGGCTCATCGTTCGACAACGGGTCATTGTACCATCCGTTGTTTCTCCGATCTCGACTCCCAAACCACGATCAGATATGACGACTTGTGGTATCCTACCACAAGTCGTAGGGTCGTCCGTCCCGTGATATTTTTGCCGCCTTTCTGAACTTTTCAATTTTAACTCCCTGGTCTATTCTTAGGCCTTTCTGGGTATTACAGGTTTTACCCAATTGGGAGCGATTCTTCAATCCTACATTACGTAAGATTAGATTATATCATATTGATGATTTATGAAGCTTGGGCGAATTCTAAATTATTTTTCCTTATAAACATTGTTTTCCAAAATTTGAATCTAGAACGCCCATGGGTGAAGAGTTCATAAAAGAGGTGATTTATAGTAAATGTGTGATAATGATGGAAGATAATGAAAAAGCATGTTTCTAAATATACCCATGATTATGATGTTATTTTCAAAATACGAATGTGTAGATCCTAGTATGATAAAGCTTTGGGCAATGCCTACATGATGATTTAAAGTGATGATTTCTTCGACATAGTTACTACATTATTTGTGAAATTTACCAATTTTTATTATGAATTTTAGCTTAGGTATGTTGAGTAAATATTTTACATGTAGCTTACCACATGATTTGGAGTAGATGCTCCCACCTATGATTGAGCTTGTATGTTCTAATAAAGCTTCTCATGCATGAAATTATACTGAGATACATATTGTTTGTCGAACGACAATGTTGAGCTTCATTTTCATATGATGTCAAATCTATGCATGATTTCATTAATGAGCTTGTATCAATAGACAATGTTGAGCTTGGCTTCTACACATGTTGAGTCAGGAGATTTAGCTGGAGTTTCGCCAATAGAAGATGAGCTTCGTTATATCGATGTAGAGCATTGCATATTTTTGAGAAGAGTCTAGCACCGAGAGGGTTAAGGGTCGATTACCTATGCCCTAACTACACGCCAATGTAGGTTGATACTATTATATTATCCTGACCTCCCATGTGAGCTATCCTGCACCTATTTTTTCCTTCAGCCTTTGATATCAATATCATGGAACCATCCATTTCCCGGCAAGGTTATGACTCGCTCTACCCACTTGAGTGATAGTTGGGACCATGTAAACCCCATCGGAAGGCCGCTATGACGAGCTCCACCGTCATATTATCACATTTTCATATTCATTACTCATGATGATTACTTATGTACGCATGTTCATAAACCAAGGTTTGACTAATTGTTTTGCTTTTGATATAAATGTTTGTTTCAACTTTGAGTCATTCGAGTCAATTATGATGTTATAAAGCTATGCATGGTCATGTTATGATAAGATTATGAATTTAGAAAAGAATACTACGCATGTGCCTTTCCTCTCATCTTGAGCAGCAAGGATATGAAGAAATGTTTTAAATGATTTATTCTAATTAGCTGCTTACTTACTCGCATACTCGGCATGATTCCATGTACCTCAATTACATTTTCTGGTAAGCCTACTATCATGATTCAGATCTGTGGGGAATCTACTGAAGACAGTACTCAAGCGCAATGCCGTAACGTCAGATGTTTCGCCACTGTCAGAGCAGAGGCCTCACTGCATTTAGGTCACCGCATGTTGAGAGTCTTCATGTCGATGTATATGCATTGCTAGATCCGGGGGCTACCTCAGCCTTGTGACACCATATAGCAAGAGTTTCCGTGAGCCGCACCGATGTGTAATATCGTAGCCCTTCTCGCCTTCTACCCAAGAGGTGACCTGGCTATAGCTAGACGGTGTATAGAGATTGGCCAAGATTCTGTCATAAGGTCACCTCAAATAGAGTTGATAGAGTTATCCATGATCGATTTTGATGTTATTCTCGCATGGATTGGCTATTTGCATGCTATGCTTCGCTTAATTGTAGAACCCGATCAAGATTCAAATCTCCTGGTGAGCTTGTTCTAGAATGGGAGTAGTTCACCGTGTTCGTAGTCGGTTTATTTCCTACCTAAGGCTAGGAAGATTATTTCTATGGGCCGTTTGTGCCAATATAGTTAGGGTTAAGGACGTGGAGTTCTAGACCCTGGACTATCCAACTGGCACTGCAGTACGTGAGTATCCGTGAGGTCTTCCTAATGATTTGCCAGTATCCCTCCATAAAGGAGATTGATTTCTGGATAGATCTTCTTCCCAACATTGTACTTATATCTATTCCCTACTCTTATAATGTATTCCAACCTACTAAAAGAGTTGAAGAATTAGTTGAAGGACCTATAGATAAGGGATTTATTAGGCCGAGTAAGTCTCCATGGGGTGCAATTTAGTGTTGCTTGTTCTTAAGAAGGATGGGTCTCTCTTCTGATGCATCGATCATCAAATAGTTGAAAAAGGTTACCATCAAGAACAGTGTCGTTTTAATTAGGATCGATTATTTGTTTGACCAAACTTTTTAGGGTGCCAAGTGTTTCTCCAAGATTGATCTCATTCGGTATCACCAACTCAGAAACGGAGAGTGACATCTCGAAACCACTTTAAGAACTCATATGGTCACTAAGAATTTGTTGTTATGTCTTTTGGACTAACCAAAGTTCCCTACATCTTTTATGGATCTAATGAACAGGTGTTAAAGGAATATTTGGATTGTCGTTTGATTGTAAAGTTCCATGATCTCATACTCCTGGGCGAGAAGGAGCATGCCGCTCACTTGAGAATAAGTTTCAGACTCTCAATTGGTTGGGAGTTAGATTGGTCTGAATCAACTAATGGCTATGCATTGTTGTGCAAATGGATTAGAATCACCCTTGGTGGTTGATGTCAAGTCTAGGAAATATGAGGATCTGGATTGTAGTAAATAAGAATCCATTCAAAGTCAAAAAATATACTTTTCTCCTAAGGGAGATGAAAATCATGCACGTATGTCTGCCTATGTGTTTCGTGATGTCGCTAATTTGAGGGGCTGGATATTGAATGAGGCACATGGATCCATATATTATATCCATCATTATCTCAACAAGATGTATCATGACTTTCAAGAAATATATTGGTGGAACTGCATGAAGAAGGATATTGCAAAATTCGTGAGCCAAGTGCCCGAACCGCGCCAAGTGAAGGTTGAGGCACCAAAGTCCTGAGCATGACATGTGATATTAACATTCCTACTTGGAAGTGGGAAGAGATAAACAGGGTTCATTACCGACCTACCTCGTACTCGCGAGCGCATGACTCCATTTGGGTGGTGGTTGACAGTCACTCAAGATCGCACACTTCCTACCTGGCCAAAACCACAGACTGGGCGGATGATTATGCCAAATTGTACATTTGGGAGTTAGTTCAACTTCATGGAGTTCCATTTTCTATTATCTTAGACCGAGGTAATTCGCTTACCTCCCGCCCGGCGCCTGCAAAGGGCTTCGAGACTCGTGTTAAGCTCAAGATCGCATTTCATCCGCAAATGGATGGCCAGATCGAATGGATAATTCAAACTTGTGAGGATATGTTGAGAGCCTTTGTGATGGACTTTAAAGGTCGTTGGGATGACCACTCGCCTACTCAGCTCCTGCCATAATAATGTGCCTATCACTCCCAATATCCAAATAGCACCTTTCGAAGGCTCTTTACTACTAAGGTGTAGACTGTCCATCGTATGGTTTGAGGTTGGTAAGGCAGATGGAGATAGGGCTAGACTCGGGCTTCACGAGGCTAATGGTGAAGGTTCACTGGATAAGTGGACCCACCGAAAACTACCGTATTCACAAAAGTCATATACTTGATGTAAGGAGAAGAGATTTGGAGTTTGAGGTTGATCAATGGGTATTTCTCAAATTATCTCCCATGAAGGGAGTCATGCGAAGGTTTGAAAAGGAAAAGGAAAACCTGGGCCCTATGAGTTTGTCCCTACCGGGTTATGATAAGAGTTGGTAAGGTAGTGTATGAGTTCGATCACATTAGAGTTATCTTCGCTCATCCTGCCTTTCAAGGTATCACTCTTGAAAAAGTTCTGGGTTATCCACTTAGTAGTCCCTAGAGTGTTGGTGTGGGAGATAACCTCGCTACGAGGAACCTTGCAATCTTGATCTTCAGGTTCAGGCCGAGAAACAAAGAAGCGCCTTGCGGAAGGTGTTGTGGAGAAACCAACACGCTGAGAGCTTCGCAGTTTCAAGCGCTATGATGGCTAAATACTCCCCCACCTGCTCCCTACCGCTTCTCCCCGCTGAGGTATCGCTTGCCCTAATTTCTAATCGGGCCTATATTCAGCCACGGCGCAAGTTTCTTTTATGTGTTAATTTGTATTTGATGCCCGAATTCAGTTTAGCTATGTGGCTCTTTTCGGAGGTAGTCATTCCTGAATATTTTGGTTAAAATAACCGCATTGGAGAAGATAATTGCTTGTTCTTTTTTTTATGCTTGTTTCTAACATTTTTGAGGACGAAATGTTCCCAATGGAGAGATATCATATACCTTCCTAAGCTCAAAGACTGACTTTGGGAGTTAAAATGGAAAGTTGGAAACTGATGTTGTAGTACGTGACGCAGTCGCAGACGGTCCTGAGGAGCACTTGGCGAGCCGTCGTGACTCAGGAGCAGCCCGGAAAGTGTGGAGGAGGAGGTCCTCTATCGAGCAAGGAAAGACTGTGGTCGCCCCCACGAGTCTTCTGTCAATCATGGGGGGTGGTTGGGATTTTCAGAGGATGACCAGCAGATCTAACACGTGGACCCCACGAGTCGTGGAAGGTCCCAATGACTCGTGGAGGTGAGTCGTGAGTGCTGTGCTGAAAAGTGAGGCAAAAGGTGCACGACTAAGGTGAACACAAGTCGTGGTCTCAGGGCATGAGTCTTTACGCCCTGCTACGAGCCCGGCCAAAGCCATTGACCAAGCAGATTGATATTTTTACTCGACGAATGCTACCCGTCCCGACGACCGTCGTCACCCGTTAGGTCACCTCGGCGCTATTTTCACTAGTAAGGGCTTCGTAATTTCCTGGGTTCCTAAGCCCTATACCACGCCGCTTAAGACCAAGCTTTTAGCGGTTTTAAGAAGGGTAAAATCTATTCTAATCCATTACCTTCTCGCATGCAAGTTTGAAGTTTATGAGGTTTAAGGTGAAATCTCAAGGTTTCCAATTGGAATCTTAGATGGAAATTAGAGGGTGTTAGAATTCACCATTTTCGTATAAGTCATGAGTGTAGTGTTTTCTTCCACACCCATGCCCAATACCTATCAAAATGTGATGAATTATCTATGATCAAGTATGGGGTTTTACCCAATTGCATGATTCTTCAATCGCTACATTAGGGTATGATTAGATTATATTTAGATTGATGGATTTATGCTTGGGTGGATTCTAAATTGTTTTTCCTTATAAACATTTTTTCCAAAATTTGAATCTAGAACGCCCATGGGTGAAGAGTTCATAAAAGAGGTGATTTATGGTAAAATGTGTGATAATGATGAAGTTGATGATGAAAAACATGTTTCTAAAGCTACCCATGATTATGATGTTATTTTCAAATTAAGAATGTGTAGATCCTAGTATTATAAAGCTTTGGGAAATGCCCACATGAGGATTTAAAGTGATGATTTCTTCGACATAAGCTTACCACATTGTTTAAAGTGAAGTTTCCCAATTTTTGTTATGAATTCTAGCTTGTGCTATGTTGAGTAAATATTTATACATGTAGCTTACCATATGATTTGGAGTAGATGCTCCCACCTATGATTGAGCATGTGGTATTTTTCCGAAATAAAGTTTCCCATATGCATGAAATTATAATTGAGATGTATGGCGTTATTGAGATTTGTCGAAGGACAATGTTGATCTTCATATTCATATGATGTCAAATCTATGCATGATTTCATTAATGAGAGATTTGTCAATGTATGCGATGTTGAGCTTCGTTTCATACGATTTTGAGTCATGTATTGATTTTATATTGAGCTTCATCAAAAGACGATGTTGAGCTTCGTTGTATGCGATGTAGAGCATTGCATGTTTTTGGGAGAAGAGTCTAAGATCGAGCGGTTAAGGGTCGATTACCCTATGCCCCGAACTACGCGCCAACATGTTATATATATATTACTTCTGACCTCCCTTGTGAGCTATCCCCGACCCGATTGGCCTCCTTCAACTGATATCAATATCATGGTATCGTCCATCGCCCTAACAAGGTTATGGTGGCTCTACCCACTTGAGTGGGATAGTTGGTACCATGTAAGCTCATCATGGTATGCTCAAGTGGGACGAGTCTCCTGACCGTCTATAACATTCCATTTTGCATATTCATTACTCATGATGATTATTTATGCATGCATGTTCATAAAGCAAGGTTTGACTAATTATTTTGCTTTTGATATAAATGTTTGTTTCAGCTTTGAGTCATTCGAAATAATTATGATGTTATAAAGCTATGCATGGTCATATGATAAGATTATGAATTTAGAAAGAATACATGTATGCCTTCTCTCATGTTGAAAGCATATGATATGTTTTAAAATGTTTTAAATGATTTATTCTAATTAGCTGGGCTTACTTACCTTGTATACTCCTAGTACATTCCACATACCGACTCATACCTTCTATGCTGCACGTTTCATGATGCAGATCTCAAGCCTCAAATTAAATGCTAGTAGTCGCTAATCGAGCTAGCACCGCTATTTGGTGAGTCCTCATCTTTCGAGGACTAGATTTTCAGCTTGCTTGATGTCCTTTAGGGGTTTAGACATGAGCTTGTTGGGCGTGTTGTCTTCACTGCTCTGCATCCAAATTATGGCTTATCGATTCTAGACGTGTATTCAAATTTCTCTCAGACATTTATTCCGTTGTTATATTAAGTTTGATCTTCCATTGAGTTTATAATTATTTTCTTCATGTTTATGGAATGAGTTAGTTGAATGCTTATGCATGGGTCGACTTGAGTCTCTGGGGTCCCTTGTCCCGTTTCTATGATTTGGGCTTCCGTTCGAGTCATGAAACTATTTTCTTTCTAATTATCGTAATTGTTGGGTTAGCTGGGAAGCTGTCCCATTAACCTTTGTTTTCGTACTACCAGCTGTGGTCTGCACTGGGTCATGTATGGATTGTTATGCATTGTCCTTTCTCTCGTATTTATGACATGTTTACATTTTCTTATACTAAGTCTTCCGCTATGTGATTGAATTAGATGGACGTTCATGCCATGGGCTGACTTGGGGGTCTCGCGCTCCTTCTCGTGCTCCACGATCCTGTGTACGTTCGGGTCGTGACAAACTTAGTATAAGAGCCATAGGTTTGAAGTGTCCTAGTGTCCGAAAGCCACGTTAAGTGTAGAGTATTTTTTCATGGGTGTGAAGTCACGCCACACTTATGACGAAGAGGCTATGAGACGGTTAGGAAATGTTCCCTTCTTCATGAGATCTATGTCGCGCGATGAAAGTCCTTTACTCTTTCTAATTCGTGCTATTCGCGTTGTTAATCATTCCTCCACGTCGAATACACGCTAGAGAAATGGTAACTGCAATGATCATGAGGGTGTCCATGATGGTGAGCATCAGCCAAACCCACCCGTTCACGAGGGAGCACGCACTGCAGCCATCCGCCCACGCCGAGTTTAGGGCAAGTGATTAAGATGTCGGCACGTGCTATGACTCCAGCCTCTGTGTTCGACTAGATCAGGGCGCATTTTCCTAAAATGGGAATAGGGAGAGCAAAATAGATGAGGGATTTCTGAGGATGAGCCCTTCGGAGTTCACGGATCGAAGGTAGACGAGGACCCACTTGATTTCATTGAGGAAGATTCTGAAGATCACCCAGTTATGGGGGTGAACAATGGGGAATGCTGACTTTGACCTCCTATCGCCTAAAGGGGCAGTGGCTCACATATGGTTCAAGCAAAGGAGAGATTCTAGGGAAGGGGGTGCAGCCCCATAGGTTGGGAAGAGTTACACACGATATTTATGGACCTGGGCTCTTCCGGAGATAAGTGTGCCGGACTCCGCAAAACCGCATCGTGAAAATACGTGGCTAGTACTTGGAAGGTACCGAGTATGTAAGGTATGCAAAACAATGCATAAAACATAAAAGTTATAAGAGTGGGGATATCATGATCATAAAAATCGAAATCATAAGTATACCGTGTAAGGCTCAAGATTTTCCAAATATAATCGTATAACTGCTATAGACATAACATGAGGGAAAACAGTCCATAAAACATAATCTCGAGCCAAAAGAACATAATCATACATGCATTACAAAAATGAGGAACAAGGCGAGATTTCTATAACCGATATACCCCATACGAAAGACACACATGGAGCCCGACTCGTAAACCTAGCTTCTGGGAGGGTCAGTCCATACCTTTCAAAGGGTATGAACCATGAAAGGCGTGATATCACTCGCGAAGGCCCCGTAGGTCATAGGGGATAGACACCGAGGCGGTCCCAAACATAACCTATGATGGCACGTATTATGAGATTGGGGGTAACTTAGGCCCCGAACCTATTCTGTTAAGTACTACTCCCAAAACATGCAACGGCTTCATAAAATTCATACATGACATGCGTACAAGTTAAATCATGAAAATCATAACATGCTTGAAAATTCATAAAACTAGCCATGGAATTGGGCCCATGAATCGGCCAAAAATATTAGTTCATAAAATCATGCTTACATGTGGGCATTTGTCCATAATTTCAATCATACTTGAAATGCTTAAATTTATAAGAAACATGATCATAATAACATGAGTAATTGAAAACATGCTTAAATTCACGAGTTCATATCATGCTTGAGAAATCACCATAACCATGATTTTCACTAAAACCCCATGATTTGGCACATATACTTTTAGGGATTAAATCATCAAATATTGAATAAAATAAGTAAAAACAGCCCAATAATTCAAACCCATGATTTTAGACATACTACAACATGTTCATATCGATTTTTGAGGAAACATGCATTTGGGTTTTGACCCATCAAGAATCGGTAACTTTAAACATAGAATTAGGGAGAATTTGGGCATGGGTAGGGACTAAACTACGCATTCAAAACCCCACATACATGGAACTTCTTAATTCTTAACTCCCTTGAAAAGCCCTAGATGGAAACTTGAAGAACTTGAAGGAGAATACTTGAATCCCTTTCCTCTTTCCTCCTTACTCTTACAAGTATCAAATGAGGTTTATCATGGATGATTTCCCCTTAAGAGACCCTGTCCCGACCTCAAAACGATGTAGTTTAGGTCTTAGGAGCGTGGAAAATTACGAGAAGGCCCTTACTAATTCACAGGAAATAACTATTGGGAGACCCCAATGGGCGACCTGACGACTCATTACCAGGGAAAACGGATCGTTGGTTCGTCCGTCAAATACACTGGATACCAGGTCGATTGGGCTCTCAATGGGTGACTCAACGACTCGTCACAAGAGACCACGAGTCGTGGTCACCTTCCGTCAAGTACACTGCCTCATTCTTAATAAAATTTCCATAGGCTTGCTTACAACCCACCTCACGAGTCATTGGGACTAGCCACCACTCGTGGGGTCCTCTCCATTAGGTAACATGGTCAAACCTCCCAGG
>JACEIK010007866.1:0-60067 GCA_018107945.1 Datura stramonium
AGCACCTCTACCGGCCCCCTTGGGTCCGCAGCTCGGGCTATGGCCTCTGACTATAACTGTGTCTGAGTCCGGAGGACTCCTGTACTGTAAACTGTAATCTATATCTGTAATCTGCCCCCTGGGTGCAAGCGCACAACAGGGTAAGCTATACTGCTATGCTGATTAGCCTGATGTGGGGAATGCTCCATCCCATCTTCGTCCTACTGCGGACGGCATGCCACTCCTTGGAGTGACGTATACTCACACTCTAGCGGGCGAGTCGACACAGCTATTAACCCAGGGGCAGCGAGGACGCTCTAAGGGTGCCCTCATAGCACAAACAGGTCTCAACAAACAATAATCACGTATAACAAGCATGTTTGAACTAAAAATACTATCTGTATTCTGATTTCTTATTCTGAACTCTTTTTTTCTTTAAACTGATTCTCATACTGAACTATATTGTATCTGAGATATTATCTGACTGTCTGCCTATACTGTATCTGAGATATTATCTGACTGTCTGGCTATACTGTAACTGAGATATTATTTGACTGTCTGATATTGCTTTACTAACTTTTATTCTGAATATATATCATAATATTATAAAACATGCTTGCTAGATTCATACTGGACTCAATTCTCGACTGCTGAATGCTTTCTTCTATAGTTCACGCTATTTGCTATACGACTACTAACTTGCTGTAGGAATTAGCTTTACATACCTTCGCTTTGGATTTCCCGACTAATCGGTGTAGTTCGGTCGCACTTCGGCTATTTCTCCCAACTGCATTCATATGTCAATTAGAACTAAATACTCTAATTTTGAGAAGAAAACATCACTTTTAATGTATATATAGCCCAAACTTTGGCTTATCAAAAAACGGTCGAAAACTCGCTATTTCTCGAAAGTCCAGAAGGGAGAAATACTCAACTTCAGTATTAGGAGTATATTGACACTAATTTGGAGCAATTCCACTCTGCCTTAGCCTGGTAGCACGATGTTCGCCGGCCGAATTTCACGAAACCAAATTCGTAGGAATGCTCGCTGCTGCTCAATACCCGGTATCTGGGATTAATTTGAGTTTAAATCGTGTTTGACGACGCAATCGGACGGAAATTATCAAAGAACCTTCGTCCCCTCTCCCTGCTTCCTCGACTTTTCCGGAAAATTATATGAAATTAAAACATTAAAACCGAAGTTGAGGCTTTATACTTGGGCCCGACAGGGCCTTCTGTGACACGGAGCCAACGCGGAGGTCTCCCTCCGTGGCACGTTGCCATCGTGGAGGGCTCGCCCGTCTCCTTCCGCGCGGTTCGACTCATCTCTTATCCGGTCTTTCCCGTGCCTTTCCCTAGCATGTATGGCATTCAAAAACTCTTAACTAACATGCGAATAGGCCATCTACATGTTCGAGACTTTATGGGGTGTAACATGTAATGTACTAAAAATTAAAGTTGTAACTCTAATTAAAATTTTTAACTGATATGAATTGTATTAAATCAACTATATTGTGGGAAAACCTATTAATCGACATATAACCACGTGAGCTAGACGTGGGTTCTATGTTTACTCCTTATTGAATAAGGCCCACTGTACCATGCTAGGGTATAGTGACTGAACTGTTTGATCGCTAACTAAGGTCCATTCGGGCTAGTAACCTACGGTGGCACGTAGTTTCAGGAACTTGGGTGCGCCAACCCCTGTAATTCGCTCGATGCTAAGTACTACTCCCAATTGAAATACATGAAAACATATAAATATCAAAAATTTGAAATCTGATGTTCAATACTAGTCAGTACTAGCATTATCTAAAAGTGTCTTAAGAGTCTTAACAACTATGAATATACTGATAGCTCAAAACTAATGTCCTAAGACTAAGACAAGTTTCTTTAACTACTTATCTAGAAGTGTCCCGAGAGCCTAGAAGGACTCGAAAGAAACTATTTTTCTATACTTGTTAGAGTTTCTTTATCCTAAAGTGTCACACAGTCTAAAGAACCATACAGGAGTTTGGTATTCTAAGACTTGTCACAATTGCATTATCTGAACTTTCATGACAGTCTAAAGAACACTGAACATGCTGATCATATACTAAAATCATGAGGAAAAAATCATATGCTTAATTCATATTGAAAATCATGCATACTGGATATATGGTAGAATAATATATCCAAAACAGATCATATTTACATAAAACAATGCTAAATCGTGGTTGAACCTTGGAAATCATAATGATCATCAAATACACATAATACAATAATAAAATAATACACAAACAGAGAATACATCATGCATTAGAGGATGAAATCATGAACTATATATGCTATTCATCATAAAAGTCTTGAAACATGGAAACATGAGGAATCCTCTCATAGAATGAAAACCCTAAAACATTATTTATAGATAATTTAACTTGCTAGGGTTTCGAAAATTATTGAAACTCAAGGGTGGAAGGAAGCCTTTGTTAAAATTCCACATACCTTATCCTTGGCCTCAAAAGTATCAACACGAAGCCACAATCCTTTCCTAATGTCAATCTGCTGGCCTATATGGATAGGAACTAAAATCAACACCTTTAACAGCGAAATCCAAGTCATAGAGGCATTTCATCGAACAATCAGAAGGCATAGGAAATTCAAGCCTCCTATGAGTGGGTGTCCTAGCACCCACCTCTTTTTACAGCCCCTTAAAAATAAGCATAACCATTACAAGTCCAACTAAACTAAAAATAGTCCCAAAATCCTAATCCTAGGTCATGATCTCATGGTTTCCTAGCACTGTCCCATGAGTCCTGACCTTAGAACATCCCTAAGTAGCAAAAACAACACTAATTTAATGTTTTAGAGAGTTAGTTACCCGGGAGGAAGGAGGGGTGCTCAAGATTTCAAGTCTTGGAACTCAAAGATTGTTCTTGAGCTTGAGAGGTGGAATGTTCTTAATGATTCCGATGGTTTTGCATCAACAATCACATTGGAACCCATATCTTATGGTTAGGGAATCATTATCATAACCTTAGGAATGAAGGAGAAGACTTACCTTGGAGAAACTTGTGATTGGAGATCTTTGGAGTTTAATTCCTCTTCACAATCGTGTTCTAGGTAGAATATAAGGTCTGAATGTTTGGATGTTACAGAGTAATGTTAGGAATGATTTCCAACATAAAAACATAAGATATATAGAAATGGAGTCGGGACAGACGTTGCGTGTAGCACCGCCTTGATTTTCTAGAATCTCGGCCCTTGGCACACCGCTTTCCATAGAGCCACTCTGATGAATGTTTTTATTTGAAGTTTGTGGTGTACCCCCAATGCACCAAAACTGATAAAAACTTTCTGAAGTTTAAGGTCCGGCATGGTGTTCCTCTCAATGTGCCTACGTTGATAGTGCCTTAGTGAAATATTTGCAATTTTTCTCCCAACTCCGATTGAGAAATAGGTTGATGCATTGGAAAAGACTCAAAGGGCTTTAATTTAATGGGTCGGACAACCTAAAAATACTTGCAAATTGATAGTTATGATCATTTAAAGTTGTCCCTTGTAAGAACTTACATGAAAACGCAATCGCAGTGGAAAGCTCTCAACTCAACTTGTGTTAAAGGTTCCTTATGACCTTAATTAATATTTAATGCACTTCGCACACTTAAAATTTATTTTAAATAATCTACTTCTAATAAAATTTCATCTGGTTCAGATCTATCTACATACCTAAAATGGTTCCAATAATTTAGTCAAAAGTATGAGGCATTACAACTTTATTGAGATCTAAGCTAATGTAAGCCAGACCTAGGGTTCAGTTGAATCACTGCGGGCTCAATGTCAGTCAACATTCAAGGTCAAGACTCAGGACATGACAAACTTGATATCAAAGCTTTAGGTTCAAAGATTTGTAGGGTGTCTATGAATTCACATCTAGTTGTGTTCTTCTTATAGGTGTGAAACACGCCACATCTATAATAGGGAGACTAAGAGGTTATATAAAATACTTCACTTCTTTCATACTCTAGATAGTGCGATAAAGTTTAATCCCTATTAAGACTTCCTCCTAACTCTTGCATTCACGTAAAGAGTATCGCCAATCAGAGGAATAGAATGCATTCTTGAATCATTTCTTTCGTTAGGAGTTGAGATAAGATAATATAGAAGAGTTTGTGACCATGAAGCAAGGCACCATGGGCGTGGAGTTTGCTCTCAAGTTCACTTAGCGTCTGGATATGATCTGAAGATGGTGCTAGAGTGAGGAAGTTTATGTCTCATGCCTGGGTAAGCACTTGAAGAAAAAGTGCAAGGGTACATCATTGATCAACGGCATGGATATCTCCATACTAAAGGTGTATGCCTAGTAACTTGAGGAGGATAAACAGAAAGATAGGGAAGAGTGTCAAGGATCAGGGGGGTTGTTAGAATGAATCCACCTATGTTTATGGCTTAAGGCTGATAAAGACCCCAGAACTTTATAGATGAAATTTTGAAAATCTTGAAAACGATTCACACAACAAAATAGAAGGAGTTGAATTACTTCTTAACAACTCAAGGATGTTTCAAATGCGTGGTATGATCAAGGGAAGCCTTTCAATGTTTTTACTCTATTTTGTGAGTCAGTCCTAGCTAAAAGAATCTATAGAGATTGTATAGTGACATTGCATCATAAATACAATTCACAACTAACCTAGTAGAGTTATACATAGTGGATTTTGATGTTATTCTAAGTATGGATTGGTTATATTCCTATTATGCCACAATTAATTGTAGAACCCAAGTAGTAGAGTTTTGGTTCCTAGATGAGCCACTATTAGTTTGGGAGGGTAGTCCCATCATGCCTAAGGGTCATTTCATTTAATACCTTAAGGAGAGAAAGTTAATCTTTGAAGGGTGTGTCTATCATTTAGTGAGAATGAGAGACTCTAATGTTGAGGCACCATCCCTTCAGTCAGCCCACTTGGTACATGAGATTCTAGAGGTCTTTCCAAATGATCTTTCCCGAGTCCCTCCAGGTAGGGAAATAGATTTCAAAATTGACGTTCTTTCTGATACTCAGCCATCTCTATTCTGAAATATTGAATAGCTCCAGTCGAATTAAGAGAGTTAAAAGAGCAGTTAAAAGACCTTCTAGAGGGTCTCATCTCGCCTTAGTGTCGTAATCTGGGGTGCTCTAGTTCTCTTCGTACGTAAGAAGGACTATACTATGAGAATGTGTATTGATTATCGTTAGTTGAAAAAGGTCACTATCAAGAATAGGTACTCATTCCTGGGATTGATGACTTGTTCAACTAGTTTTAGGGTGTCGAGTGTTTCTCAAAGATAGAACTCAAATCGTGGTATCATTGGTTAAAGGTAAGGAGTGTAATATTTCAAAGACAGCTTTCAGACCTGCTAATCATTTCAAGTTTGTTGTTATGTCCTTGGCTTGACTACTTCTGCAGCATTGATGGACCTCATGAATAGAGTATTTAAGCCATATTTGAATATGTTCCTGATCTTGTTCATTGATGACATCTGGTCCAAGAGTAAGGAGGAGTATGCCAGTCATCTCAGAATAGTCCTGGAGATACTTAAGGACAAGGATTATTACCCAAGTTTTCGAAGTGCAAATTTTGGTTGAAGTCAGTGGCTTTCCTAGGGCCATATAGTTCCAACAAGGGTATTAAGGTTGACTCTTAGAAGATTGAAGCAGCTAAAGAGTTGGCCCAAACCTACAACCCTAACTCGATATAAAGTGTTTCTTGGCTTAGAAGGTTACTACAGGAGGTTTGTAGAAGGATTTCCAACTACTTCTACTCCATTGACTAGTTTGACTCAGAAGAAGGTTAAATTTCAATGGTTTATAGCTTGTGAGAAGAGCATTCAGAAATTGAAGACTCATTTAACTACCGCCCAACGTTGACCCTATTATAGGGCACATATGGATTTGTTGTATATTGTAATGCATCTGGAATAGGTATTGGTTGTGCAGTGATGTAGAATGGTAAAGCCATACCCTTATGTGTCACTTCCAAGTCTAGACCCTGATCAACCGACGCTCGGACCACTTTCGTGATCCAAGCGAATCCTTGGCCTGAAACATCGTGAGCCTAATATAATAAAAGAGAATTTATTCTATAATTGAAATAAATGTTGGAAAGTAACATTATTGACTCAACATCTAACTCTATCTATAAAGCCTCTAACAACTGAAAATAGGTGTAATACCCTAAAGCCCTCAATACTGCACTTAGGTGAAAGGAGCAAATAGGAAATGCTGCACCAGGTCACAGAACGACTCGTCTAGTGACCGTGAGGTTACTCCATGAGTCGTGGAGTGACTCGTCAGGTGGAGGCTGGCAGGTTGGAAGTCGTGGTCAGGGGGTGACCAGGGTTGGATGTCACGAGCTGTGAAATCACTTCATGACCCGTGGAGGTTGGTCGTGTGTGGTTACGAGGAAGAGTTGAAGGTTGATTTATCTAGTAGACTCCACGAATGGACACCACGAGACTCGTACCCCTACCCCAGGACTCGTGAAGTCCCTTGTAGGGGACTGACAGAGTTCATTTTCCTACGATTTTAGTAAGGCTGTTTCCATAATTCCTAAGCTCCTAGGTCCTAAACTACATTGTTTTAAGCTTTGTTAGGAGGGGTTTAAGAGTGCTTAGCCTATTCTAAGTTATCTTCCCATGCATGAAATATTAGAGGGTTCTATTGAAGATCAAGCTTGAGAATTCTTCTAGTTTTTCCCCAAATCTCTTGAGGTATGGAAGGGTGTAGAATCAAATCACCCGGGTATGCAGGTTCATGAATGAGAGTCTACCTTCACTCTCATGCCCAAATCCCATCTCAATTTTATGAATTCAAGTAAAGGATTCTATGGGGTTTTAACCCAAAGTATGAATTCTCTATGTTCTGATCATAGGTCAAATCCCCTTCAAGCTTTTAAATGTTATTTTAAGATTCAAGGGCATATTTTATAATTTATTTTGAATTACAGTTCATAATTTTTAGTTTTGAACATATTATGCCTATTTATGCAAGTTTTATGAAAAGTTAAGATTATGATCTATATTTTCAAGCATGATGAGATGTTTAGCATGAAAAAATGTTTATGAGTTTTCCATGTTCGAATTCATGATTTTGACTATCAAGTATATTTCAAGAATGTTAAAGTTTGGGCAAGCCCACATGATTTAAGTATGTTTTCATGATTTAGTTCAATTCTATGATGTTAGCTTACCACATGATTTTGATCTCTAGACTCCCAAGCTTGTGGTATATTTTTGGAGCCAAGGCCTCATATTCAGATCATTTAAGACTATGTATGAAAATTCATGATCATCTTCATTGAAAAACGATGGTTCAACTTCATTTAAAAATGATAGAGAGCATATGCATGTTTTTGGGGGTAGTGTCTAGCACCAAGCAGGCTAGGGTTCAAGTAACTTCGAGCCTCAAAACTACGTGTGAACATAGGTTTATTCGCATTCTTAGACCTCCGATGAGCTTTTCCCTCGCCCCTAAGAGGCCTTCATATTGACATCGATATCATGGTAGGCCCTTAGCCCTAGCAAGGCTTTGGACGGCTCTGCCCACTTGAGTGTAATAGTCAAAATCATGTAAGCTCTATCGTGATAATGTTGGTTATATTACGAGTCTCCCATTATTCCTCA
The DNA here is from genome assembly GCA_018107945.1 of Datura stramonium. NCBI lineage: Eukaryota > Viridiplantae > Streptophyta > Magnoliopsida > Solanales > Solanaceae > Datura > Datura stramonium. The sequence continues at coordinate 7,618 of JACEIK010007866.1, forward strand.
TGATTTCCCGCTATGCATGTTCCGCTTATGATATTATGTTTTCAACAAGTTTGACCCTAATGTTAAGTTTATCAATTTTACTTATGATCATCAGTTTCAGCTTTCTTGATAATTCATTTCAGTTATGACATTCAGTTATGTTTATTCATATTTTCGGGATATCATCATGCAAGTCCTTATTTTCAGAACCTTATGGTGAAATGATTTATGTTATGCACGTTTTCGCTTATGAATACTTAGCCTGTTTTACTTACATTGCATATTTGATAAATTCCACATTCTGACCACATACTCTATGATGTATCATTTCATGATATAGGCTCAGACGTATAGAATCAGTCCTGCCGCTAGCTAGTCTCCCGACTCTCATTCAGTTCACTCATTGGTGAGTCCTCATCCTTGAGGACCTTCGCTTAGTTGTATTGTTGCTATTTTAGTTTCAGATTTCCATAGAGCTAGTTAAGCTTCCCATTAGCTCATTAGTATGTAGAGGCTTTTCAGACATACATTTATATTCAACTTCGAATTCAGTGTTATGTTATTTCATATTAAAATGATCTATTATTCAGACTTCCCTATTTTAGAATTTAAGTCTTCCGCTTTATGTGTGTTTAGGTTAGTTTTCATGTTCATGCCATGGTTCAACTTGGAGTCATTTATAGTTCTAGGTTTGGTAGACATCCAGGCCTATGTTCGGGTCATAACAAACTTGGTATCAGAGAAAAGGTTCAGTGTGTCCTAAGGTGTTTGAAAGTCGTGTTAAGTAGAGTCTTTTCATGGGTATGTGCTGCATGCCACACTTATGATGAAGAGGTTATGAAGACGTTTTATAAAAATTTCCCTTCTTTCAGATCTATGTCGTGCGATGAAGCATTCTCTATCCTTCTAACTCGTGCTATACGTGTTTGTAGAATCACGCCTCCCCGATGAGTTAATGGAAGAAGGAATGCAATAGAAATGGGAAATGGCCATGAGGATGGCAACCATGTGAACCATCAAGCCCTACCAGCCCCAAGTGATCATGTGCCTGAGCAGGTTGCCCATACAGCCTAGGGAAGCTATCCAGATGTTGGCACAGGCAAAGCTGACCGCTCAAGTCAGTCAGCAGGCAGTGGCCCATGCTCCACAGAACAAGAATGCAGCGGCGGCTAGAGTTAGGGACTTCCTCAAGATGAATCCACCTGAGTTTCTTGGGTCAAGAGTGGACGAGGACCCACATGAGTTCATCAAAGAGAATCATAAAATCACCCAGATTATGGTGGTGGTAGTGGAGGAGGTAGACCTATCCTCTTATCAGCTGGAAAATGCATTTATTTGGCTCAGGCAGTGAAAAGGATGGCCAAGGAGTCGGAGAGGGTCTCATTGGTTGGGAGGAGTTTCTCACACATTCTTGGACCGATTCTTCCTCTAGGAGATGAGGTAGATCAAGGCAGCTAAGTTTTTGAATTTGAAATAGAACAATATGACAGTTCAAGAGTATAAGCTAAAGTTCACCCGCTTGTACAAATATGCACCGGAGATGGTGGCCAACTAGAGGGCTCGAGTGAGCAGTGATTTGTGAATGGGGGTAGTGGACTACTAGGTCATGATTGTAGGACTTGCTTATTCTCCATCGTGACATTGACTTCTCCCGATTAGTCCTATGCCCAAGCAGGTGGAGGCAGTGCAGATGAGGAAGAGGGAGAGTGTAACAACCCAAAACTTTACTAGACAAGACTTAGAAATTTCTAGAAAAATGCAACAGAAAAAAAAATTTCATAAAATACTGAGACGATGAGTCATGGTCAGCTCCAATGACTCGTTGTGTTAGTCATGGTCACTAGGTTTTGGCCACTTGGGAACCAAAGAGACAAAGAACAACCCGTTGTGAGAAACAAATGTCGTCCTGTCAGTCCCATTTCCAGCCCAAAAATCCATTGAGGACCCAACGACTCAACCAACGAGTTGTTGTCAGAAACAAGGACTCTTCGTGAGAGTAGTTGGGTGAAGTGTCTAAATCCCTTCCAAAGGAAGACAAGAGGAAACAACGACTCATTTTTTCCCCCCAGAGTTGTTGTCAGCATCATTGTTTCAACTTAAGCATTTTTCAGAAAAGTCCCTCCAGTGAACCTAACGACTGACACGACGACCCATTGGTTCAACCAACACCATTGTGTCACCTATTGCTTGGCCTTCCAATTTTCCTTGCCAGTGGCCATGGGAGGAACCAATGACCCGTTGGTTCATCCAATGAGTTGTGGTTACCCCTGTTGCCAGGTCTAGTGACTTCTAGTCCCAGGCAGTGGAACCAATGAGAGGCCCCACGAGTCATGGTCTCAACCAATGACTTGTTGAGTGACCCATTAGGACCCTATCGACCAGATTTCGTATTTAAATCCCAATTATATTTGTAATTTACACCTACTTAGTCCCTAAACTACGTCGTTTTGGGTCAAATAAGGGGTTTTAGAAGGGGGAAACTTATGGTTTCTCTCATTCTTTTCTCACTCTCATCAGTTGCTGCAAAGTCCCCTCTCAAAAAAGCTTAGAGCAGAAGTTAGAAAGAGTGACTCTTCTCAGATTTCATGAATTCTCTCTCAAGGATTTAATCACCGTGTGTATGCTAATTCAACAAGGGAATAGTTCTTCCCTTGTGTCCCAAAAATTCTCCTTCCTATTTTCTTTATCAATTTTAGCCCTGAAACTATCGTATGTTGAGAAATTATTAGTAAAACTTCATTTAATTCATATGAAATATTATTTTATGATAATTTTAGATATTTTCCACCTCGCTATGACTATATTGGTGCTATTCCCTATAAAGTAAATCCTAGCCCGAGCTCTTGAATGTAGAAAACTAGAATCTTGCAATAGTGCTAAAATATCAAAATTTTGCTTGGATTCTAATAGTTTTAGGGACTTCCATGTAGCTAATTTGAGACTCAGCCAAATTATTGTCATCGCTTTTAGTCAACATGTTAGAATATCTAGTGTTAGCCGAAATGTCACCGATCAGCTTTGACTACAAAAACTCTTGTGGTGTCAATAGTGCCTCCCAGTTATCAGAATTAGACTTGGTATTAGTTTTTAGTGATTCTTTAAGCGCTCATGACACTTTCACATAAGAAGCTCTAACCAGTCTTAGGACCGCAGCTTCGTATTATAGTTTGTTCCTTCGATGGTTACGATGCTTCAAATAAGCAAATTTCTCCGTCCTGGGCCTTAGAACCTGCAGCTTACAGAATCCGTTCCGGATAAGACTCTCAGGGTGCTTCCAGATAGGTATTCTGACTAGTCTTAGGCCCCATTTTTAAGATTTCGGCTTAGTAGTCAATCTAGGACTATCCAGTTGGAATAGGACTTAGCACCGAAAGCGGACCGGGTTCAACGCACTCAGGTTCCCGTAACTAGTTTTACACAAGAGGATATATTTTTATTACCTCATGGCCCTGTAAACCTGTGATCACCCAATTCATACCTTTATACCCTGGCAAGGTATATTGGGTCCTACCGGTGGGGTGTATACATCGAACTCCACGTCTAGCTCACGTGGTTATATGTCGGTTATAGACTCTCCAACAGTCGCCTTAGTTTAGTCTTAGATTAGTTAGTTCGCATTAGTTTAGCACAGTATTTCAGATTGGCATCTCAGATTTAGGGTATGTCCTTGACCATCAGACAGGGTCTTTTAGACCATCTTAGTTTATTACAGCTTATTTAGTTACGCAGCTTCAGTTGGTCAGTGCATGTCTTTGTATTTTAGTTATTTCATTTCATGTGTATGGTTTATCTCACTTACTCAAGACATTAAAAGTAATGATGCTTACCTTGTATGTTGTATCATTTTTATGATATAACTGCAGGATCTCAGTCCCAGCCTCGCTAGCTGATCACTCTCAAAGGACTCCAGCTTCCCTATTGGTGAGTCCTCATCTCTTGAGGATGAAAATCATTTATTTTAGTTCTATTTTCTTCTATTTTGACTTGAGTTAGCTGGGGCTTGTCCCAACAAATCCTTATCAAGCTTGTAGTTGGCGTTCAGACACAATTTTGATTTTTTTTCCAGACTTGTAGTTCTGTCTTTAGATAAGCTTTTAAACATCATGATTCAGCTTTATTTTAATTTATGTTTTATATCATTATTCTGAAAGCTTCTCTCTATATATATATGTTTAATCAAAATGCTACAAGGATAGACTAGGGGTTGACTTGGGGTTACTGTGACTCTAAGTACGCAAGTCCTGTCCAGGGTGTAGACCTGGGGTGTGACAAACTTTGGTATCAGAGCACTAGATTTAGAGTATCTTCGAAATGTCTGGAAAGCCGCATCGAGTAGAATCCCTTTCATGGGTGTGAAGCGCGCCACACTTATGACGGGTGGCTACGAGATGTTATTAGAAAAACTCCCTTTTATTCATATTCTTTATCGTGCGTTGAAATTCAATTCCAATAATCATTCTCCTAACTCGTGCTCTGTATCATTTTAGTGAATTATGCCTCCATGATGTGGTAATGGAAGAAGGGTCGGTAACTCTCATAGACCTACTCCTCATCGGCTCCAAGATCCTTCAGACGACTCATTGTCCACCACAGAGTTCAGGGCGGCCATCCAGTTGCTCGCTCGAATAGTTACCAACCAGGTGAACCAGCAGGTGATTCTGATCAACAATAATGGGTCCACGGCAGTCACCCAAGTGTGGACTTTACTCGGATGAACCTTCCAGATTTTCACGGATCTAAGGTGAGAGAGACCCAGGAGTTTGTGTGGACGAGATTAGGAAGATCACCCAGATCATGGGTGTCAGTTCCTTAGAGAGTGCCCACTTGGCTGCCTACCAACTGAAAGGGGTATCCTAGATCCGGTACGAATGTGAGGAGGAAGAAGGGAGAAGGATCGGTGGAATGGGAGGAGTTCATAACAACCTTCCTAGACATATTTTTCCTTCGGGAACTCAGGGAAGGGAAGGTGGCGGAGTTCATGAATCTAAACAAGGAAACAGGACAGTAGAAGAATATGTTTTGTATTTCACCGTTTTCTAAATATGCTCCATAGATGGTGGCCGAGCCAAGGGCCTGCATGCTGAAGTTTGTTAATGGGGTGTCGAACTTGGTCCTCAAAGCTGCAGACAGTGATGCTAATTAAGGATATTGACCTCTCCAACCTCATTTTTCATTCCCAGCAGATTGAGGCAGAAAAGCTGGGAAGGACATGAAGCTGGAAGAACAAGAGGGCAAGGGCCGGACAATCAGATTATGGCAACTAGAGGTCTGGCAATAGTAGCTGCCCACAGCAGCAGCAGCACCAGGAGGGCTCCAACACCTACCTCAACCAGCGCCCCTACCTTTGGTCCCACTAGACCCGGAGGGGTGAGCATTCAGGCTCTTAGTCGCAGAGCTACAAAGGCCAGCAATGTATATCCAGCCTTGCCCCAGGTGGCAACAACAATCCAAGAGAGTGTCTTCAGTGTCGTGGGTTGTTTTGGTTGTGGACAGCTTGGTCACTTGGCCTAAAGAGTGTTCATCAGCAGGATGAGGAAGGTCACAATCCACTACCTTAGTAACTCCATCAAGCCGACTAGCCCGCAGGCCAACACTTCAGGTACGGATGGCGCACTCATACAAAACTATTTTTATGCATTGTCTTCATCAGGACTAGAGATCACCTAACGTGGTCACGGGTATGTTACGCCTTTTTCATCTAGACGTGTATGCCCTACTAGATTCAGGAGCCACACTTTTATTCCTGACTCCGTATGTAGTAGTACAAAGCCGATTTAGTCAAAGGTCCTCTCAAAACCATTCGCATTCTCCACCCCAGTTGGCGAGTTAGTAAGAGCCAACCGGGTATATAGAAACTACCCAGTCTCAATCCTCAATAAAGTCATTCCAGATGACCTTGAAGAGCTAGACATGATTGATTTTGACCTCATTCTTGGCATGGCTTGGTTATACTCTGGTTATCCCTCAGTCGACTGCAAAACTAGGGCTCTCTGTCAAGTTTTAATTCCCTAATGAGATAGCTTTAGAGTGGACGGGAAGTAGTATAGCGCCTAAGGGTTGGTTTATTTCCTACCTTAAGGCCAGAAAGCCTATTTCCAAATGGTGCATTTACCATCTAGTTCGTGTCAAATATTTCAGCTCTAAGATCTAGGCTATCCAGTCAATCCCAATTATCAACAAGTTCCCTGATGTGTTTCCCGAAGATCTCCCCGGAGTCCCTCCTGAGCGGGAAATCGACTTCGGTATAGACTTTCTCCCAGATACCACCCCCATCTCCATCCCTCCTTACGAATGGCTCCAGGTGAGCTTAAGGAGTTGAAAGAGCACCAAAAGACCTGTTCGATAAGGGATTTATCAAACCCAACATCTCTCCCTGGGATGCTCCAGTGTTATTCGTGTGAAAGAAAGATGGTACCCTCAGAATATGCATCGATTACCGTCAGTTAAACAAGGTTAAAGTCAAGAATAGGTATCCCCTACCTAGGATTGACGACTTGTTCGACCAGCTTCAGGGAGCCAACTGTTTCTCCAAAATAGATCTCAGGTCGAGGTATCATCAACTATGGGTCAAGAGTGTGACATACCAAAAACAGCTTGCAGGACTCGGTATGGTCACTATGAGTTTGTAGTTATGTCCTTTGGACTCACAAATTTCATACTTTATGGACCTGATGAATGTGAGTCTTCTGGCAGTATCCGATATGTTCGTCATTGTATTTATCGACGACATTCTAGTATACCAGAAATAAGGAAGAGAATGCTAATCACCTAAAAATAGTGCTTCAGACACTCAGAGACCGCCAGTTCTTCACCAAGTTTAGTAAATGCGAATTTAGGTTGAAGTCCATGACTTTCCGGGGTCATGTGGTCTCAAGAGGGTATTTAGGGGTTGATCCTCAAAAGATAGCAGCAGTGAAAGACCAGCCCATACCTACCTCCCCAATCGAAATCAGAAGTTTCTTAGGTTCAGACGGTTATTACCGACACTTTTGGAAGGCTTTCCTTTATAGCATCCCCCTCGACTAGGCTGACTCAAAAGAAGGTGAATTTTCATGGTCAGATGCGTGTGAGAAGACTTTCCAAGAGTTAAAAACTCAACTCACAACCAATCCAGTGTTGACCCTGCCGGAAGGATTAAATGAGTTTGTAGTTTATGGAAACGCTTCAAGAGTTGGACTTGGTTGCGTTCTCATGCGTAACTGGGAAAGGTGATCAAGGAGTGGTGAGATTTGATTTTTCCCTGTGCATGTAGGGTTACATCGGTGAATGTTTTCACACCCACGCCCAATCTCTTTTAATTCATGAAATTCCTATCTAAATTCTATGGGGGGGTTTACCCAATGTATGAAAATTTATTTCTACATGGGCTTGATCTAATGGAGTTACTATTATTGAATTATGAATTATGGGCAATTTTTATGTTTTTTTAATTATGTGTTTATTTTTGTATTTTAATTAAATTACATGTTTTTTTTGTTTTTTTAAATATTTAATGAGTTTTTTTTATATTTATGATGAATGTTCGAGTATAATGAATTATTGATGATACAAAGTATGTTTTCAAGTTACCTATATTTATAGGCATGTTTTCGAATGAATTGAGTATTGTCAAGCATGTTAAAGTATTGGGCAATGCCCACATGTTCAATAATAAATTATGATTTATGAAAGGGATCTCATGATTTATCGATTTATGATGTTGGCCGACTAAAGGGCCCTTGATTCTTGGCTAATCATGTTTAATGGGGATCAATGATGATAAATGTTTATTTGGCCATGAATCTTAATGAATGATGTTATTGATTTATATATGAGCCTATGTGCATGTTTTTGAGAGTCGTCTAGCACGAGCAGCCCGGCGTTCAAAGGACTATGCCGGTGTCGTAACCACGTGCTCACCGTGGGTTTGTAATGATACATTACAATGATAATGATCCCCTTTCGTGATATTACATATTTCATGTCCCTTGCCTGGCAAGCCTGGGACGGGTCTGCCCACTTGAGTGAGATAGTTAGGCCATCATGTAAGGCTCTACCATGATGTACGCCATGAAGGTCCTCTCATTGTTCCGCATGTTTTGGCGTGCATTGTTATGTTTTTGTTATTTGGCTCAAGTGATGATTAAATAAAGTTTCTCTTATGACTATGATAATGAATGGTTTACGAATAATTTAAAAACCTTGAGCCTTATGTTATCTTATGATATTTATGATACGAGCATATTGTCCTCCTCCCCTCTTTTTTATGAGCATTTATGAGCTTTTACGTATTTTAAAATTTCCATTTTTACTACTCATACTCGGTATATTCCACGTACTGACCGCATACTCTATGCTGTATCATTTTATGATACAGGCTCCGGATCTCAGATCCAGCATCGCCATTAGCTTGTCTCGAGTTTAGCATCCAATGTTACAGTCCGCCTCCGAGGACCATTTAATTCATGCATTGATGTTTCTTTTAGTTTTCTGTTTGCCAGGTTAGTTGGAGATGTTGTCCCATCAACCCATCTGATACATTAGAGGCTTTCAGATTTTATGTAGTACTCGCTTGTTATGTAGTATGTTCTGCCTAGTGTTATGTTATGTTCATGCTTCCTCTATGTTGATATGTTAAGTATTCTATTTTAATGATATGGAGTAAGATGTATGCTTACTCCATGGGTAGACTTGGAGTCTCTCAAGGCTCTTTATACCATGTTACGATTCGGCCCGCCCGAGTCGTGACAAACTTGCATCAAAGCCATAGTTTTGAAGTGTCCTAGGTACCTAAAAGATTCTTAAGTAGAGTCTTTTCATGGGTGCAAAGCGCTCCACACTTATGACGCAGAGGCTACGAGACGTTTAGGAAATGTTCCCTTCTTTCATGATCTATGTCTTGTGGTGAGATGTCTCTCTATCATTCTAATTCATGCTATTCATGATTGCAGAATCATGGCCTCCCAAAGAATGAATGGTAGAAGGAATGGGAATGGAGAAGGCCACGAGGATGGAAACGGGAATGGGCACCAGCAAGCCCCACCAGTTCAGGAGCACCAAGCACCGGAGCCAGCTACCCAGTATGTTGGAGTTCCGTGGCCGCTATTCGCATGTTTGCGCAGGCCTTGACTGCTCAGGTTAATCAGCAGTGTTATGCATATTCGCAAAATGGCAATCCAATGGTGGCTCGGTTCTGAGACTTTTTTAGAATGATCTCGCCAGAGTTCCTCGGATCAAAAGTAGATGAGGACCCGCATGAGTTTATTGACGAGATTGTGAAGATCACTCCAGGTCATGGGTGAATGGCTGAATGTATTACCTCTTATCAGCTGGAAAGTGTTTCATATCTGGTTCCGTTAATGGAGAGACAGTAGGCTGCCTGATGCGCCCGTCACTGGGAGGAGTTTCAGCGCGGCGTTTCTAGATCGGTTCTTCCCTCGAGATAAGGGAGTTGAAGCCAGCAAAATTCATGAATCTGAAGCAAGGAGGATAACGGTGCAGGAGTATGCCCTCTGAGTTCACTCACCCACAAAGTATGCCCCAGAGTTAGTAGCCGATCGTAGGGCGCAGTGAGCAAGTTCGTTCATGGAGAAGCGGGCTATTGACAAAGATTGTAGGGACCTGCCATGCTCCACCAGGAGACATGGATTTCCCTGGCGGTTTTGTATGCCTGTTATGGAGGCCCACGCGAGGGAGAGAGGCAAAAAGGGCCCGAATAGATAGCCATGGGTTTACTATCAGAGATCCGACGATGGTCACGCCTCAATTCTCAGCAGAGGTCACTAGCTCCATCACCATAATCAACTAGTGTTCCATACATACCCCAAGGGTGATCAAAGGAGCGGGGCTTCAGGATCAAGGGACCAAAGGCACGTGTGAGCTAATCTTTCTAGCTTGGCGGGAAGTGCGGCAAGAGTCATGCCGGGAAGTGCTTTCTCGGCTCTGATATTTGCTATGGGTGTGGTAGATCTGGCCATATGCGCCGAGCACGTCCATTTTCTAGATAGGATGAAGATGGAGGTCGTGTGCAAACTACCAAGTCAATAGCAAACTCTCCATCAATGCTCACTCTTCTCATAGGGGCATCTAATAGCCGGGGTGGTGGATAGTGCCAAACATATTCTATGCCCTCGCCTCACATCAGGAGTAGGAGACTTCACTGAATGTGGTTACTGGTATGTTATGCGTGTTTCACCTTGATGCTTATGCTTTGTTAGGATCCAGGGAATAATTGTCTTTTGCGACACCTTTTATATTTCTAGTAGCTTTGGAGTTAGTCCCAAAATCTGGGTCGAGCCATTTTCAGTTTCTTCTCCTGCTGGGGATTCGGCTGTAGCTAGGCGGGTGTATAGAAGATGTCCAATCACTATATTGCATGTCACCTCCGAATAATGGTGAGTAAACCATGACCGACATTGATATTACTTTGGCATGGATTGTTGTATGCGTGTTATGATTCTGTTAATTGTAGAACCAGTGCAGTGGAGTTCCGCTTTCTGGGTGAGTCAGTCTTGGAGTGGAAGAGTAGTTCGGACGTGCCTGTAGGTTATTTCTTTTATTTCCTATCTAAGGCCAGAAATATGATTTCCAAGGGTTGTATGTAATTACCCATTTGGGTAAAGGATGTTGAGTTTGAGACCCCGACTATCTAGTCAGTTCCGGTAGTGCGTGAGTACCCAGATGTATTCCTGGATGATTTACCAGGTGTTACTCTTGAGAGGGAAATTGTTTTGGTATCGACCTTCTTCCTGAATGACGTTGCTCATATCTATTCCTCCTTATATAATGGCTCCACTGAAGCAAAAGAGTTGAAGGAGCAGTTGAAAGACCTGTTAGATAAGGGTTTCATCAGACCGAGAAAGTCTCCATAGGGTGCACCAGTCTTATTTGTCCGAAGGAAAGATGATTCTCTTCACATGTGTATCGACATCGATAATTGAATAAAATCACCATCAAGAATGTGTACCATCTCGCCTAGGGATATACAATTTATTCGATCAGCTTCAGGGTGCCAAAGTGTTTCAAAAGATAGATCTCAAATCTGGGTATCATCAGCTAGAGTTTGGGAGTGTGACATCCCCGAAGACAGCCTTCGTGGAGTGCGGCATGGTTGTTATGTGAGTATGTAGTTATGTCTTTTGGACTAACGAATGCTCCTGTAGCTTTTATAGACTTGATGAATAGGGTGTTCAACCATACTAGGATATGTTCGTGATTGTGTTTATTGATGACATCCTAAATACTCTCGCTGGAGTGAGGAGAACATGCCGCTCATTTGAGAATAGTGCATCAGACTTTAAGGATCGCCAATTATATGCCACCAGCAAGTGCGAGTTTTTGTTGAACTTTGTAGTGTTTTTGGGCCATGTGGTATCAAGTGAGGGTATAAAGGTGAATTCTCAGAAAATAGAAGTGGTGAAGAATTGGCCTAGACCGGTGAATCCTTAAGATATTCGGAGTATCTTGGGTTTAGCTGGCTATTATGAAGGTTTGTTTGATGGTTTCTCATTGATTGCAACACCTTTGAACAAATTGACCCAGAAGAAGGTGAAATTTCAATGGTTGGAGGCTTGTGAGAAGAGCTTCTAAGATTGAAGACTCGATTTCACCTCAAGACCGGTGTTGACCCTACTCCGAGGGTACCGATGGGTTCATAGTGTATTGTCATTCTTCAAGGATCAGACTTGGGTGTGTATTGATGCAGCATAGGAAGGTAATAGCATACGCCTCCAGACAGCCTAAAGTTCATGAGAAGAATTACCTGACCCATGATCTGAATTGGCCGCGGTAGTATTTTCATTGAAGATACGGCGACATTATTTGTACAGGGTTCACGTGGATGTGTTTACGTACCATAAGAGCATACACATGTGTTTACTCAGAAGGATCTCAATCTTCGACAAAGGAGGTGGTTGGAGCTACTCAAGGACTATGATATGAGTGTCCCTTACCATCCGGGTAAGGCCAAGGTAGTAAAGCGGACACACTTAGCCAGGGGCTCTATGGAGAGTGTGTCCCATGTGGATGAAGGGAAAAAGGAGTTGGTGAAGGATGTACATCAACTCGCAAGGTTGGGAGTTAGGTTGGTTGACCTGAGCGATGGAGGTGTTATTCAAAACAGATCAGAATAATCCTGTGACCAATGTCAAAGCCAGGGAAAGATGAGGACCCACTCCTTGTAAAGTTAAAGGAAGCTATTCGTAATCGAAGGTGGAGGTATTCTCCAAGGGGGAGATGTGTGCTTCGGTACCAGGTCTATCTATGTGTTCTGAATGTTGGTGATTTGAGGAGCCAGATGTTGCAAAAGTCCCATGGATCCAAGTATTCTATCCATCCAGGTGCCACCAAGATGTACCATGACTCAAGGGAAGTCTATTGGTGGAATGGCATGAAGAAGGATATCGCAGAATTTGTAGCAAAGTGTCTGAACTGCCAGCAACAAAGATTGAGCATCAGAGGCCGGGAAGTGTGCTTCAGGATGTCAGTATTCCTACTTGGAAGTGGGAAGAGATCAACATGGACTTCGTCATAGGTTTGCCTCGCACTCGTCGACAATATGACTCCATTTGGGTTGTGGTAGATAGGTTGACCTAGGTTGCTCATTTTCATCGGGCAAAAACCACAGATTCGGCAGAGGATTATGCCAAACTATATATCCGGGAGCCAGTCAGATTGCATGGAGTTCCCTTATCCATCATTTCATACCGTGGTACTCAATTTACCTCTCAGTTTTGGAAGTCGTTTCAAAAGGATTATACTCAGGTTAAGCTCAACATAGCGTTTCACCAACAAACGATGGTCTAGTGAGCAGACAATTTAGACCCTTCGAGGACATGTTGAGAGCATGCGTTATTGACTTCAAAGATAGCTGGGATGAGCATTTGCCTCTATCTAGTTTGCATACAATAACAAACTATCATTCTAGTATTCGGATTGCACTTTTTGAGGCTCTCTATGGGCGGAGGTGTAGGTCGCCCATTGATGGTTTGAGGCTGGAGTAGCGGCGGCGATAGGACCAGATTCAGTTCATGAGGCTATGGAGATTGTTCAGTTGATAAGGGATGTGCTGAAATCGCCGCAGTCGCCAAAAGTCCTATGCTGACGTGGGGAGGGAGGAGAGAATTAGAATTTGAAGTCAATGATTGGGTATTTGAAGGTATCTCCCATGAAAGGGGTTATGAGGTTCGAAGGAAGGGGAATCATAGTCCCTATTATGTTGGCCTATACAGATAGTGAGACAAAAAGGGCAGTGGCCTATGAGCTGGAGTTGCCATCAGAATTAGCTTATGCGTCATCATGTATTCCATGTATCTCTCTTGAAGAAATGTTTATGATCCATCTTCTGCAGTCCTGGTGGATCAAACAGCATGAAAGATAGCTTCGTTATGAGGAGGTTTCGGTAGAAATAATGATCATCAAGTTCAAGGCTAAGGAACAAAGAAGTAGCTTCAATCCAGTGTGATGGAGGAATCAACATGTTGAGGGAGCTACGGGAAGTTTAGCGAATATGATGGCTAGATACCCACATTTATCTCTACCGGCTCAGCTCCAACTTGAGGTATCAGTTTTGCCCTAAAAACTCTATTTAGTTTTCATGTCTAGTCTATGTGTTCAAGTTTTTTTATGTATATGGATGCATATATGAATCATGAATCTTGGCTTCACTATGTAGTTTGAATCGGAGATAGTCATTCCGTCAATTTTAAATTTAAATGATTAGTATTTGAGTATAATGATCGCATGTCTCTGTTTTCTGTATGTTTCCCTAATATTCGAGGACGAACGCTCCCAAGGGGAGATATTATAATACCCTGAAAGTGCCTAAGATTAGACCCGAAATTTAAAAATGGAAGTTGGCTGAAATTTGGAAAAAAATGCTGTAGAACATACGACCCAACGGATTGTTGGTCCAAACAATCCACCCGTGGGAAGAAGTCAAAGGTATGTGGTCTGGTAATAGTGGGTAATGACGGGTGAAGTAACGACCTATTATTTGGATACAACGAGACGCTATCGTGAGTCGTGGTGAGAATTGGTCTTCGGCTTTAGGGGAGTAACGGTCATCGCACGAATTGTCATGAGAAATAACGGGCCGTGGTCACCAGTCATGGAATGGGATATCATTGTTTTTCAAGTCTACATACATAAGCTAACCACGACTCGTTGAGGAAGTAACGAGTTGTAGGAGGGTCATGGGAAGGATTAATACTGTAGACCTGGAAAGAGGAAACAACAGATGATATAACGACTCATTTTCTAAAAGGACGACTCATCTTGTCAAGTCGTGGGGATGAATATGAGATCAGGAGGCTTGACAGTGGAAACGACGGATGGATATCATGATTCGTGGTATCCTCTAAACGACCGTTAGTCCGGCCGTTGGTTCACCCAAGCACATTTTTCGGGGATTTCATTAAGGCATATCGTCATTCCTAAGTCCTAGGGTCCTAAACTACATCGTTTAAGGCTCAAAAATTAGTGTTTATTGAAGGCAAAACCCACCTTATTCTTATTCATTCTCATGCAAAGTTCGAGGATTGAGGGAGGTGATCAAGCTCGTCTTCAAGGTTTTCTTCTTAATTTCCCTTTTGGGCTTTCAAGGAGTGGTGAGATTTGATTTTCCCCAGGTATGTAGGGTTATGAATGGGTGAATCCTTTTACACCCATGCTCAATCTCTTTTAATTTATGAAATTCCTATCTAAATTTATGGGATTTTTTACCCAATGCATGAAAATTGATTCCTCTCCATGGGCTTGATCTAATTGAGTTACTATTATTGAATTACAAATTATGGGCAAGTTTTTTATGTTATTTTTCATTAAAATCATATTTCAAGTTTATAAAATGAAATTTCATTTATGAAAAGTTCATGAAAGTCAAAGTTTATGATGAATGTTCGAGTATTATGAATTATTGATGATGGAAAGCATGTTTTCAAGTTACCCATGTTTATAAGCGTGTTTTCAAATGAATTGAGTATTGTCAAGCATGTTAAAGTATTGAGCAATGCCCACATGTTCAATAATAATCTACGATTTATGAATGGATCTCATGATTTATCGATTTATGATGTTGGCGACTAGCGGGCCTCTTGATTCTTGGCTAATCATGTTTTAATGGGATTCAATGAATGATAAAATGTTTATTTGGCCATGAATCTTAATGAATGATGTTATTGGCTTCACATATGAGTTTCAATGTGCATGTTTTTGGAGCGTGCTCCAGCAATCGAGCAGCCCAGCATCCAAAGGACTAAGCACCCATAACACCCCCGGAAGGGCCTACGAATAGACCCAGGAGTTTGAGTCAAAAACTGCAGAAAACTTGAAATTTTGCACCAAGATTTACTTGGATGTACGAGTTGTGGTGAAAACTCTACGACTCGTGACACGAGTCATGAGGAGACCGGGAGCTTGATGTTGTGTCACGGGTAGTCCTACGAACCGTGGTGAGATGGTACGACTTGTGGCTAGGAGTCGTGGTGAATATCTCAGTGGTGCGAAAGTGAATTATCTCGGGTCATGGTACGACTCGTAGGATGAATCAACAAGTCGTGGTGAGGAGTTGTGGTCAAGTTGTAATGGTTTGGTGGATGGTACTGTTGTTGACAGTACGACTCGTAGGATGGTGCTACGAGCGTCAAAGGCCAATGGACAAATTTAGAAAGTTAGGGAAAAAGGGTGATGTGACCACGAGAGGTAACCACGAGTCGCGACTTGATGGTATGACTGACTCGTGGCACGACTCGTGGTCGGGACTAGAACTGCTTTTCAGGTAAATTTTAGTAAGGGCAATTTGACTTTTCTATGCTTTTGGGTCCTAAACCACGCAAGGTTTGAGGTCGAAACAGGTCTTCAAGGGATGAAACTCCTGGTTAAGTTCTTTTTAGCAATTTCAAGTGTTAGAGAAGGGAGTAGGAAGGGTTTCAAGCCATTTTCTCTTCAAGGGAGTAGGAAATACGAAATTTCCAGGTATGTGGGGTTTTAAATGGTTAGATTAGACCCTACCCATGCCCATTTCTTCCCATTTCCTATGATTAAGTTTCCAAATTCTTATGGGTATTAACCCGATTGCATAATTTCCCACAAATTTACATGAAAGTGTGGTAGTATGTTTAAATTATGGATTTTGAAGTATTTGGGATGATATTTCTTGTATATATTTATGTCATGATTTAAATCTCTAAAAGTATGAATGCCCAATCATGGGAAATTTTTTAGTGAATTTCATGGTCAAGATGATTCTGAAAACATGAACAAGTTTCTCTTACATTTTTAGCATGTCTTCTCAAGTTTTAATTTCCCATGTTAGCATGATCATTTTCTTATGATTTTAAAAATATCAAGTATGTTTGAAACTATGGGCAATGCTCGCATGGTGCTTATGAATTATATTACGATTTGGCCGACTCACGGGCCCAATTCCAAGGCTAGTAATATGAATTCTCAAGTATGTCATGATTCCCATGTTTTCACTAGCCATGCATGTCATGTTATGAATATTATGAGCAAGTTGCATGTTTTGGGAGTAGTATGAACACCGAGTAGGTTCGGGGCCTAGGCTACGCCCGAATTCAAAAAATACGTGCCACCGTAGGATTATGTTTGGGACCTACTAAGTGATCTGGCCCCTATGCTCCCACGGGCCTTCATGAGTGATATCATGCCTTTCATGGTTCTACCTTGGCAAAGTATGAACGGCCTCCCGACTAGGGGTACAAGTCGGACTTTATGTGTGCTCATGTGAAGTATATTGGTTAATAAAATCTCCCATTGTTCCTCGTGGTTTTGAATTATGAACGGTTATGTCTTTTTTGGGCTCAAGTTATGATTTATGAAATCTTTTCCCAAGGTTATGACTTTGGAAATATTGAGCTCACGATATACTTACGATTTCCAGTTTTATGATCATGATGTCCCCACGCCTATAAATTTTATATTTTTAAGCATTATTTTTTATACCTTACATACTCAGTACTTTCTGAGTACTGACCCATATATTTTCAGGATCTGGTTCGCAGGCTTAGCATCATCCATAGTTTATGCTCGCTCACTAAATCTCCGTTGGTGAGTCCTCATGATCCGAGGGCATCATGTTCAGGAACTTGTTATCTTATGTTTTTAGACTGTTTGGGTTAGTTGCGGTCTTGCCCCTTCAACCCTTCTTTTTATGATTATTGTCTTTCAGACTTATGTGTAGTATTTATCATTGATGATTGTATTTCGATTTGTCATTCCCTACAAACTCATGATATGATTTTCAGTTAGTTTGCGAATGATAAGTTAAGTTTTGCGTTGTATATAAATGAATTAGTTATGCTCACTCCATGGGTTTAGTTGGGGTCTCGGGACCTCTTTGTCCTATGTCACAATCCGGGTGTACTGGTCGTGACAACGCCCTGTCTCGCAACCACATGCCACCCCGGGTTTATAATGATACATTACAACATAATGATCCCTCTTTCGTGATATCACATATTGCACATCCCTTCTGGAAAGCCTAGGACGACTCTGCCACTTGAGTGAGATAGTTGGGGCATCATGTAAGGCTCTACCATGATGGTGTCTAAAGCTATGACGAGTCCTCCCATTGTTCAAAACATGTTTTATGCATTGTTATGTTTTTGTTATTTGGCTCAAGTGATGATTTAATAAAGTTTCTCTTATGACTATGATAATGAATGGTTTATGAATGATTTAAAAACCTTGAGTCTTATGTTATCTTATGATATTTATGATACGAGCATATTGTCCTCCCCTTATGATTATTTAGCAGCTTTACGCATTTACATGTCCGTTTACTTACCTTTGCATACTTGGTACATTTCACGTGCTGATCGCATACTCTATGTTGTATTATTTTATGATATAGGCTCCGACTTTCAGATCCAGCATCGTCACAGCTTGTCTTGGAGTTTAGCATCCAGATTGTTGGTGAGTCCTCATTCTCCGAGGACCATTTGATTCATAAATGTATGTTTCTTTTAGTTTTCAGTTTGTATCGGGTTAGTTAGATGTTGTCCCATCAACCCATCTGATACGTTAGAGGCTTTCATACTTTATGTAGTGTACTTAGTTGTTATGTATGTAGAACGTTTCGCTCTACTAAGTTATGTTATGTTCATGCTTCCGCTATGTTGATATGTTAAGTATTCCATTTTAATGATATGGAGTTAGATGTATGCTTACTCCATGGGTGACTTGAGTCTCGGGGCTCTGTCCCGTGTTACGATCTGCTCCGCTGCCCGAGTCGTGACGGTGAAAACTCGTCCAATCCCTCATTAGACTAGCAGTGAGTTATTTTCTGCGAATTTATTAAAGGCTTTTCCCGTAATTCCTACGCTCCTAAGGCCTAAACTACGTCGTTTAAGCTATGAATGATGAGTTTTAAGAGGGGTAAATTCATTTTAGGCTATTCTTACTCATGCATGCAAAGTTAGAGAGCTAGATAGATTATCAAGCTTAATTCCTTCAAGGTTTTCTTCAATTCCTCATTGGGCAATCAGAAAGTGTAAACTACCCATCTAAGGTATGTAGGGTTATGAATGGATGATTTTGTTCACACCCATGCCTAATTCCCCTCTAAATCATGAAAATTCCTATGTTGACTTATGGGGTTTTAAACTCAAAATACATGAATTTCCTAATTTTCTCATGGGTATGACTCAAGTATATTTCTACTATGGAATTATGATTCATGAGCAAGTTTTACATTGTTTTCAATTATAATCATATTTTCAATCTTTATAAAATAAATGTCTATCCATGAAACATTCATGAAAGTTTAGATTTATGATGAATGTTCAAGTATGATGAGATATTGGTTGATGAAAAGTCGCTTTTTCAAGTTACTCATGTATATAATCATGTTTTAAAGTGAATTAAGTATTTTCTGGCATGTTTAAGTATTGGGAAAAGCCATGTTCAAGTATGATTATGATTTCAAGTTAATTAGCTACCACATGGTTTGGAGTCAAGGCTCCTATATACCCAGCTTGTGGTATGCTTGAGCCAAGGCTCTCATGCATGATTCAAACATTTATATATATATTCATGATTATTCAGCTTCGTCAAAAGATGATGGTCAGCTTCGTTGAAAAACGATGGAGAGAATATGCATGTTTTTGGGAGTAGTGTCTAGCACTCCAGTATGCTAAGGGCCTCCAGCCAACCCTATGCCTCAGAACCATACGCCAACATAGGTATGATCAGATCATTTTGGGACCTCCTATGTGAGCTTTCCCTACTTCTAATAGGCCTTCAACTTGATATTGATATCATGGTAGCGTCTCTAGCCCTGGCAAGGCTTTAGATAGCTCTGTCCACTTGAGGTAACAAAGGGGCCAATGGTTATATCATGTTAATATCGGTTATATGACGAATCTTACATTGTTACTGTGATTTCAGTTATGCATGTTTATCATTCATGTATATATATATATATATATATGTTTTCTACAGCAGATTTGACCCAATGTTCAGTTTACTTATGATTACTTATTTCTTGGGTCAATCAATCGCTTATGATGTTATGTTATGTTCAAATTATGATTTCAGAAAATAGCATGCAATCCCTAGTCTCAGATCCTTGATCTTGATTATGTTTTATATTATGCATGTTTTAAATGATTTACGATTAAGAAATTTTATTTACCTTGCATACTGCGTACATTTCACGACTAATCGCATACTTTATGATGTACCATTTCATGATACAGGCTTCGGCACTCAGACCAGCCTGTCCTTAGCTAGCCTTCAGAGTTAGCATCCCACATCTGTTGGTGAGTCCTCATCCCCGAGGATCATGCTTTATCAGTTTTTCTTATGTATCCAGATTAGTTTAGAGAGTTAGTTGGGGTCTTGTCCCATCAACTCATTAGTATTCAGAGGCTTTTCAGATATAGAATGTAATCATCTTCAGATTCGTGTGTATTTTTGATGTTATGCTTATTTTAGACTTCCGCTAAGTTTATCATATTGATATTCCGCTTTTATGATTGAGGTAGATGTTATGTTCATGCCATGGGTCGACTTAGAGTCCCTCAAGTTTCTTGTCCCGTGTCTCGATCTGGGCCTATGTTAGGTCGTGACACTTGTATATGTGTCAGTTTGACCATCACAACACATAATATGGGACCCCAAAGAAGGCTAGGAAATATAGTATGGCTTTTTAATCACCCCATATTATTCTCACCTTGAATGATTGATGGAATTTTTTATTTATCGCCCATTTAGACTGTCAATGTGAGATGAAATAAATTACAATGTAGGGAGAGAAAGAAAACTAAAAGAAAATTTCATGGAAAGTTTCCATCATTATCTCAATTTGATTCACATTCCCACATATATGACTAGGTCTAAAAGATCATTTATTTGTAAAAAAGAAAATCAATGGAAAATGCATTTACTAATTGCCGATAATAAGTCAATTACCACTGCAGAGTGTGCTTATTCAGATTGATATCATAATAGAATCCTCATTGATGTCAATCATTGAATTTTATATGCATGTCTGAAGTGTTATAGGTTGTTGAATTCCAAGGATCGAAATCCTAGAAAAATGATAAAGATGGAACCATAAAAATATCTCATGAAAAGATCCAAAAGTTGATTAATAATGATATTCCTAAAGAAATTAGTGAATTTGAGACTTAAGTGAACAAACAATTATAAATAAGTGCCAACTAGTGATCGAATAAATTTGAATCAACTGGAAATCACAATGGATGATATTTTTGCATATAATGTTCCACTTTATATTAAGTAAGAAAATGAGGCTCTTGAACCTCTACTTATCAAAGAATGTCGACAAAGATGTGATGGAATGAAATGATAAGAGTTAGTTTAATTAGAATTGAACTTACTTGTTACGTAGTGGCTTGGACCAATAGTCCAAATACCTAATGGAGCAATATCAGTTGGCTATAAATGGATCTTTGTCTGAAAAAAGAAATGAGAGAAATAAAATTGTAAGATATAAGACACGCTTTATTGCAGAAGAATTATCACAAAGACCTAGTGTCAACTATGGAAAAATATATTTACACATTATAGATGCAATAATAGTTGATATCTTGTAAATTAAGTTGTACATGAAAACCTTGAAATATATCTAATGAATTGAGTTACATATTCTCTTTATGGTTCACATGATACTAAAATTTATATGAAAATATTTAAAAGAATGTACAAGTACCTAAAGATATAGTTCAACATCTCAAAAACATGTATTCATTCATATTATAAAGATCATTTTGGCGCTTAAAACACCAAAGACGAATGCTGGTATAAATTCCTCTGTGAGTTCTTAGCAAATCAAGTGGGATGTTTTTTATCCATGAGTTATAAAGAAAAATAATATTCAAGTTATATTTGTTATTACGTCGGCGACATAAATCTCAGGATCTCCGGAAGAGCTCCAAAAGGCAATTAAGTGTCTAAAGAAATAAGCTTGAAAAGGCAGATCTTGAGAAGACCAAACTTTGTCTTGATCTGTAAATCAAACATTTAGCATACGAGATCTTTATCCATCAATTTCCCATAAAAAAAAAAAAGTCTTAAAAGTATTATATATGGACAAAGCGCATCCATTAATTACTCCTATGATTGTTTTATCACTTGAAGTAAGTAAGATCCGTTTCCAACCTAAAAAAAAAGAATGAGGAGCTTCTTAGTCCTAAGTACAATATCTCAGTATAATTGGTGCACTTATATCTCTTTCTAATGTTACAAGACCAAATATAGCATTCTTTATTAATGTACTAGCAAGGTATAGTTCTTACTTCACGGAGATAATGGATTAAACGTATATTGCGATATCTAAAGGAGATCATTGGAATGGATATGAATTTATTTCATATAAATAAAAATGGTCTATGTCTTGTGGGTCCTACAAATGTAGGTTACTTATCTGATCCACATAAAATCTAATCTCAAATGAAATACCCATTCACGTGCGGAGGTACCGTCATATCATGAAGATCTACAAAGCGGTCCATTGTTTCTACTTTTCTAAAATCATGTCGAGATAATAATTATTTACAAAGAAGGTAGAGAATATGTGTGGTTTAGATTAGTGATACGTTTCATCCAAAGAAGATGTGATCTCGTGTGTGATACCCACCCGTATGAATATGCCGAAACATGCATAACACAATTCAAAGGGAGACTTCATAAATGAGATAGAAGAAACACATTTCACCAAAATTATTCTTCATGTATGATCTCTATAAGAATGGTAATATTAATGTAAAATGAATCCATTCAAGAATCCTTCAGATTTATTCACGTAATTCTTATCAACTTCAACTCTTGAGAATATGGTATACAATTTTGGAATGTAGAGACTTAGACAACTGAATCAGAATCTTTATCAAAAAGAGTAAAATACACATTGTGTTCTTTGGTAGATGTTTAACGCGGCTTCTTGTAATGCATATTTACTATTTCACGACCCGAGCATAGACCTTCGACGTAATACGGGACCTAAAATCACGAATGGCTCCAAGCCAACTCCATGGCACATGCATAACATAAGCATAGACTAAGTGCAACAAACATAATATAAGGCATAAGCAGAAATCTAAGATATCACAAGGCGTCAAAACTGAGACAACAAGTCAAGCACCGAATATCTATACATCAGGTCTGAAAGCCTCTAAAATGTATGATAAGCTGAAGGGAAAAAACCCTCAACTAGCTCCACTAAGTCTAAAAATGAAAATTACATGAAAAGACATGAATCAAAACTGACTTCCTCGGATTATAAGGAATCAAGACTGGAGCAAACTCTAGAGCAAGATTGAATCTCACGGCAGGGTTGAAATTGATCACCCAACCTATAATGAGATGATATACCATAAAAATATGTGATCAGTACTTGAATGTACTGAGTATGTAGGATATATAAAACATGAGAGTAAGGACAAAAGATGCTAAAAAATCATGATCATGAGATAGTAATATAGCATAAGTTGTTCATCAAACCTGAAGTATATAATGACCCAAGGCTTAGTCGAATTCATATATTTAATAGTATTTTTTAAAATATAAACAAAACTTATAATCTTATGAATGGTCAAAATACACAATATAACATGATATCATAAGTCCTGAACATGAGAATCCTAAAACATGAGGAATAATGGGAAATTCTCATAACCGACATACTCTAAGTGGGCATACATGGAGCCTAGCTTGTAATCCTAGCTGAGGTTTGCGCATACCTTATCAAGGGTATGAACCATGAAGGTGTGATATCACTCATGAGCCTAGTAGCATAAGGACGACACGTTCAACTAGCAAGGACTCCTTAGGCTAGGGGCAAGGGAGACACTCTCAACTGGTGAGGACCCCTCATCCTACGGTGGCATGTAGTTATGGAACTCGGGTTGTCTAGAACCCTTATCCGCTCTGTGTTAAATACTACTCCTGAAATATATATGTAGTGCTTATATAATAATCATGAAACATACTTAGTTTTGAATGGGCTATTTTAAATCATGAAATTCATAACTTTTTTAACATACGTGAACTAGCCATGAAAAAATGCTGAAAAATTAGCCATGATACATAAGCTTGAGATTCATGAAATTCATGTATAATTTGATAATTCATCATAACTTGAAAGTAGAGGTTCATGAGATTTTTTCATAGAAATCATGAAATTATAATCATAAAACAAAATTAGAATCATAAGAGAATCAATTTCATAATAGATCATGGAGTTTTTCATCAAAAAGAGTCTAACCCTAGAAATTCATCAAAATATAATTGGAGACCTAAAGAAATTGAAATCATTAATTTAGACTTGATATTTGGTATGAGGATGGAAGGAAACTCCCATTCATGACCCTACATACTTGTACTTTGATGACTTCTTGCTTAGACTTGAGACCCAAGAGATTTAAGATGAGGAAGAACCTAGTAGCATGAGACTTGAGAGATTTGATCTTCAACTTACAGTGTTTGGAAGAGAATAAGGGTTAAGGATAAGTAAAACCCTCTAATACACCCTTAATGAAACCAAATATGACTCTACTTTAGGAGTAAAAAGTATAAAAAGTTACGATAATACCCTTTAGATCCCATCTGTAAATTGACACTATCGGGCCGGTAACGACCCACCAAACGAGTTGTTACCTAACCTGGATGACTCGTTAGGTCCCTTTGTAAATTCTTTCATCCCTTCATTCTCATCCTGGAGTCCTTCATAACGACCTGCTTAACGAATGAATCATGGCCTAACTCATCATCAGTGGGAAGAAAAATGCCAAACTCCAAATCCACCTAATGAAAATTTCTCATTTAATGATTCATTAAGTGACTTGATGTAATACCTCAAAAGTTCCTAAGACTAGACCCAAGATTTGGAATGTAATCGCAAGTTGGAGAATTTCTTCGCATGACTCAATCTACGGGTTGTAGGTTGGTAGTATGGGTCATAGTAATACCCGTGGTCTAGTTCAGAGATTTATTTCCCCATACCACGATTCTCCATTATGAGTCATAGTGTGGGTACAACTCGGGTGGCATGGATCGTAAAAAATACTTGGGATTTTTTAGACGCTGGTTGTACGAGTGTTGGTACAACTCGTGATAGCCTATTACGAGTCGTAGTAGGATTCATGAAAATATTCGCAGGATTGGAGGTTTTGGACTTGGTTAGTATGGGAAGATACCACACCGTAGGATGATTGTATGACTCATGGTATGAGCTGTGAAAGCTGATAGGATTAGTTTTTCTGGGAATTTATTAAGGATATTTTCATAAATCCTAATCTCATAAGCCCTAAACTATGTAATTCTTAAGATCTGAATAGAGGGTTTTAAGGGATTTTAACCTATTCTAATTCTCGATCCCATGCATCAAAGATTAGGAGTTCCCCAATGAAGATCACGCTGTAAAACCCTTCAATTTCTTCTCCAAACTTCTTTGGGCTTTCAAAGACAACGATTCATCTCACCCAGGTATGTAAGACTATGATATTGAGAGTTCCTTTCACTCTTATGCTCAAAATTCCCTTAATTCCATGAATTAAAGTTCTAAATCAAGTTCATGATCTTATGAGGTTTAAACCCCATTTTATGAAATTCTCTATGATTTGTTTATGGGTCAATCCCCATGTTTCAAGTATGTTTTAAGATTTACAGGCATATTTTTACCTATTTTAATTATAAATTTATTATTTAAAATGTTAGAGTTTTTTCCTATTAAAGCAAGTTTTATAAAAAGTCATATGATTTATGATTTCAAGTATGACGAGATATCTAGCATGAACGAATGTTTACAAATTACCTATGTATGAATTCATGATTTTTTCTATGAAATCTATTTCAAGTATGCATCATTTTAAAATTTGGGCAAGTTCACACAAGCTAAGTATGTTTTATGACGCCAAGGCTAACAAGATCGCTTGATAGATGTATATTTTGGAGTCAAGACTCCCCAACATTTAAATTCAAGCTATGTTTTGAGAATATGATTATATGAGCATTATGCATGTTTTGCGAGTCGTGTCTAGCACCAAGCAGGCTAGGGGTTCCAACGTTTTTCGGTCTCATAAACTATGTGCCAATGTAGATATACATTTTGGAACCTCTCAAGAAAGCATTTCCCTGCCCAAGGGCATACCATGATATCACACCTTGCTTATCCTTTGCCCTAGCAAGGTTAGATGGCTCCCTCCATATGGGCAAGATGATAGATCATCATGCGCTCATATATGGTGGTTGTCGCTTAAGTCCACATGATTTCATTTATACATGTTTATGACTTATGACATTATGTTTTCAGCAGGTTTGATCCAATGATCAGTTTATAGGCTTTTACTAATGATTTCGTTTATGGCAAGCCGTATAATTCTATTTTTAGCTTTGATCATTCAATTCAGATATGAGATTCGGCTTACGAGACTACATTACGTTTTTGGATATCAACAGAAACCCTTACTCTCATGATCTTATGATTTATGTTTATATGCATGATTTTAGTTCATACTTAATCATAATATTTTACTTACCTTACATACTCAGCATACTCATGATACAGTAAAGACGCATCAAACCCAGTTTCGCAGTTAGTCAGTCCCCGCGGCTTAGTTTAGTTTCTCTTGTATGTAAGTCCTCATCTTTCTAGGACCTTTAATTGGTTCAATTATGTTATTTTCAGTTTCAGACTTTAGCGATCTAGTTGGGGGTGTTGTCCTATTAGCTCATCAGACAAGCTTAGAGGCTTATTAGAAAATATGTAGAATTTTAGCTTTGTCAGTATTAATTCTGTATGGTTGATATGTATTCAAACTTCCGCTTATGCATGTTTTCAGTTATCATATTTCTCTTGAAGTATGTGCTTTAGCTATCATGTTTATGTCATGGATCGACTTAGAGCCATTTGTGGTTCTAGGTTCCATTTCGGTCCGGCACTCCATGTTCGGCGTCACAAACTTGGTATCAAAGCAGCAGTTCAGAGGTCCTAGGGTGTCTAAAATCCGCGTTAACTAGAGTCTTTTTCATGGGTGTGAAGCGCACCACACTTATGACTAAGAGGGTACAAAACATTTTAGGAAACTTCCCTTCTTTCATGATTCTACCTCATGCTATGAAGCTCAACTCTTCTACTATCCTAACTCGTGCTATATGCGTTCGTAGAAGCATGTCTCCCCGAAGAACCAACGGAGGTCAGCCAGCCCCACCAACTCCAGTAGGTCCCCTATTCGGACAGGTTATGGATGTGAAGCACGGGGTTGCCTTCAGAGTGTTGGTACGAGCCTTGACCAATCGCCTTAATCGCAGGGCCATCGCATTCACGGACTCCACTAGAGACGACAGCTACTAGGGTTCAAGACTTCACGGGAAAGAGTCCGCCTATGTTTCTTGTGTTCGAAAGAGAATAGAAAGTTCAAGGGGAGGGGAAATGGAATCAAGAGGGCCGTGACGGGAACTTTTGAGTTTTCTCTCAAAGAAGGGCTCGTGGTGGTGGAAATTGACCCTCACTTCAGCAGAGATCTTTGGCTCCAACTGGGGAATAACGAAGATAAGGAAGATTACATACCCAGCATGCAGAAGATAAGGGAAGAACCACCCAGGGAAGTGCTTGGATCAGTTTAGATGATTGCTTTTGGTGTGGCCTACCCGGTCATAAACTCATATAGATCGCCTCGGCCAAGCAGAGGCCGTAGAGAGGACGTGCCCCGGCTAACCCTAGCATCCCTGTCCAGTTGGCCAGCATGCCTGAAATGTGATAGAAAACACCCGGAAGAGTGTTTGGCTGGCAGAGATGGTTTGTTCAGGTGTGGTAAGCCTAGACACATGCGTTGTGATTGCCCATCGCCTAGTCGTGGCAAGGGTAGAGCTAGTGATCCAGCTACCAAATCGCAAGATCTCTGACACTCACCTATCTCAGACATGTTAGCCCATCGTAGGTATAATTTTCAGCTCCAGATGTAGTCGTAGGTATGTTATGATCTTTTCATATTGATCCTTGCATTCTACTAGCCCGTGGAGCCCTGTCTATGTGTAAGGTCCTTGCATTTTTTATTATGAGATTCATCCTCGGGCGGGAGGGTAGGAAAATGGTTATAAGTATGAAGCCTTCAGTGATAGCTTTGGGGCCAAAAAGGTAAGGTCAAGAGCTAGTGATGTCAACTCTGGGCTGCGTTAAGAAGGGACCTAAGGCCATAGAATGATGACTTTAAACCGGGAGATGCTAAGTCAAGAGTCTGAGTCAAATCTTGAGGTTTCTAGTAAGGAAGTCCAAAATAGTGTCTATGGGATGTCAATTCCAAGCTTAAATGTTCACCCTTATGTATCAGTCGATGTTACGCTTTACTCATGCTTAGATTCTAGTTCCCATAATGATAGGTAACCTCTTCAGTCAGCGATCCCAATTCCTACTCCATGACTCCATAAAACTCGGTTTCCTATCATTACCCTTGTTCTATATGTAAACCCATGTCTCTCGACATGCTCACCGTATGGACTCAATTCTTAAGATTTGCCTTACCAGCTCATAAGATCGTGCTATGTCAGGCATGTGCCCAATTTAGATGTCTTGAATGATTTGTGCTTATGATTTCCTTACTTTAAGCCCCATGTATGTCTCCCCATGATGGAAATGATGGTTACAACGTACATTCGTGGATAACTCGCTATTCGACCAAAGGTGCCGTGTATATAGAAGTTTGTGAAGTGCAATTGGTGGCCAAGCCTGAAAGATAGGGAATTCTTTGAACAACGTTAGCTACAAGGAGCCATGGACACCATAAGTGGGATTGAATGAGGTTGTAATGTACAAGTAGACCATGGCATGGTAACCGGGTGACTCTTGATTAGAGCTCGAAATTTCCTTAATGATCTTCTTGTTTAGGGGAAGTAAGATCTCTCAGGATAAGTATGGATTATCAGAGAGCAATTGTATCAGTTTTGTTGTGTATTATGATGTCTCTACGGGCTGGTCTCGATTGTGTATTGGTGTGACATGGTAAGGTCATTGTAAGCCTGGGCGGCATATCTTAAGACTCATGAGAAGGATCACCCGACCCATGGCCTATTTTACAACCGTGGGGTTTTCTTGAAAATCTGGAGGCACTACTTGTGTGGGGGTGTGGATGTGTTCACAAATCATAGAAGCCTTCATAATGTGATCACTCAGGATTTACAACAAAGGGTGTTACACCCCGTAAGTTTTTAATGTTAATACGGCCTACTCGTACGTTGGTTAAGAGTTTTCGAGTACAATACACACGAGAAAGCGGCCCGGGGAAAGGTCGAACGAGCACGGAGTCGGGACCGCGCGGGAGAAGGCCGACCAGCTGCCCAAAGGGGGAACATGGCACGGACCCTCCCTGCACGTTGGGCTCCATGGCACCACCCGCACTGGCGTGATAGGGTCCTGCCCACGCACCCCGTGTCCACTGCCCAAGTTATATATAAGTTCAATGGTTTTTTCATTGTTCACTTCAAATTAAAACAGACCTCAGACCAGTAAAAGCTACGTAAATTTCAGGTGATTTTCCTTTGTTTATGCCACGAAACACCGCCATTGAATCGTCCAAATGTAATTTCGTATTGAAGTTAAGGCTGCAGAAAGCATTGCTACGGAGTTATTTTCTTACGAAATTTGCCCGGCAACAACCCCACCGAGTTAAAGTTGTTGGAATTTCTCCAAACTAATTTCTATACGGTCACGTGCTTTGGCAAGCATTCTCATGTACTTTTTAGAGAAATTATGAGTTTTTGACCGTAACTGCTAAGTCGAAATATAGTTAATGTTTATATATAAAGTTATCGTTTCAAGACGAATTTGAGACGTCAAATTGTCTCTTTCTTTCAGTATAATGGTTACAGCAGGGAGAGAGCTGACGAATCCTGTTACGCCCCATAAGTTTCTAGCATGTAGTTGGCCTATTCGCATGTTGTTTGAGAGTTTTAGATTGTCATACATGCGAGGAAAGGGCCCCGGGGAAGGTCGAACGAATGCCAAGTTGGGCTTCTGTGTGAGGAGTGCTATTCAGGTTTCAGAGGCAAGGCAAAATAAAGCTAAATTCACGCAGTGTAATGGAGTAACAGCGCACTGCAGCCAATATCTCATAATACATGCATCAAGTATCATAAGATCTGCTTAGATTTAGCAGTCTGTACTTAATGATCAGAACAGAGGGAGGACGAAGGGAATATATATAATTTCCACTGATTACGCTGTCAAACCGCTGTCCAAATTCAAATGGACTCGGGTATTTCGAAGTGATAAGGTTGTAGGACCATTTCTGCCAAGTTAGTTTCGCGAAATTCGCCGCAACGCCGCCCTCGAGCCAAAGGATTGGAATCGCTCCAAACAAGTGTTAATACAATCCCAGGCTTAAAATAAGTATTTGTCCCTTCTAGATCCCCAAGAAATGGCCGAGGTTTTTGACTGTTCTTCGATAAGTTGAAGAATAGTCAGTATATATACATTTAAAGTATTATTTCTTCCAAAGATAGTAATGAAGTTAGCTCTATTCTTCCGTGAAATGTGATTACAGCTTGGGAAGAACAAATGAATACGAAACTGAACTCGCCAGTTAATCTGTAAATCGGCAGTCAGAGGTATGTAAAGGCAATTTGCAAGTTAGTTTCTTCAGTATAGTAATCCAACATGAACTCAAGAAAGTATTTGTGAATATTACTGCATGTCCAAAAGATATTATCACGTATAGTTGTTGTTACCAATGAGACCTGTATTTGTGTTGTTTTAAATGGGATTACCGATACAGTCAGACCGCCCCAGGGTTAATAGTTGTGTCACTCTGTCTTCCAAGCGTGAGAAACACAATGCCTTCATTAAAGGGCATGTCGTCCGCAAGGATCTAAGATGGGGAGCCGCCCTCATATTTTGCGGTGGTTACCATACACAATTTCACCGAGTGCTTACAGCCCGGGGGTGTAGATTCAGGGAGTCCTATGGTCCCAGGCACAGCTATAGTCAGGGGCCCAAGCTGCATACCTAGGGACTGGCAGGATGCTCATAGCTAGTAGATGATTTGGTATGACCTAGATAGGGCATATAGATTGAGATTTACGCACTCTGCCAATGGGGGCCCAAGTGGGTTGTGCTGTACCTCGATTGTACCTTCAGGCTTATGGGGGCCAGGTAAGGTATGTACGTTGCTTTAGTTACTGATAGTTAGACAGTAGGACGCTCCTTGGATGTGCATGACTCCTACTCTCCTTTTATAGTTATGTCTAGTTCTCGATTTCATTGCTCTACTGGCTTACCCTTTCCCTTTACTACGCTATTGCCGCTCTGTTACTTTAAGTCATTTATAGTTATTGCTTTACATAGTCTGTACCTATGGTACTGAAGCCCCTTTTTGGGGCGCTGCATTTGCCTACAGGTACACTCAGATGAGGAGCGGATCCTCGTAGTTCCGGGCCAATGTACGTATTCTCTTCAGCTTCTATCTTCCGAGCTTGTGTGTTGAGGTTTAATTTCTTTTGTTGTGCCGCGCATGGGTAGGCCGGGGTTCTGTACCGACAATCTTATTACTCTTAGAGACTTGCAGATTGTATTATTCATCTCCCTGTGGATAGTTGTGTCGATCGTGTGGGGCCATATGTGCTTTAGATTATGTATGTTGGCCATGTGGGGCCTTGTTAGTTGTTGATGGATGACCTTGTCGGTCATGTTTTAGTTTGGCACCCGATTTCTGTGTTCCAAATGGCAACTAGATATCATGGTGGCCTTGTTTGGCCCGGCATAGGATTCCCTATATTTTCTTGTATTTGGTTAGCTGTTTACTTTCACAGGTGGCTATAGGTCTTGTCGGTCGGGGTTGTATTTACGGCTGCTATATAGCCCGTCATTTTCTTGATTCTAGAGTTAGAATCACCGGCACTGCAGGTGCTTAGGCTCAGCTTAGCTTAGTTGTTCGATCCTAGTAAGGGGAACTAGGTGCCAGTCATGCCTCCCGAGGCGGGGTACACAAACTTGGTATCAGAGCCAGGCTGTGGACCCCAAGGAGTCTGCAAGTCATGCTAAGGTAGAGTCTTGTCTATGGGTGTGTTGTGCACCACATACCAGGCGTGAGGATGCAAGGCATGATAGGATGGTTACTCTTATGTCTTATTCAATCGTTCCATAGAGCGGTACAGTATAGGGTTGATTCCCTAAACTCATTATACTCTTTTGCTTACAGAGAAATGTCGGACGAGCGACATCCTATGACAGGTAGGAGATTAGATGTAGCAATGGGAGAAGGCACCAGCAGGATGCCTCGCCCGTACTGCACCGCCCGATCCGAGGGCGACACGGAGGGCGTCATCACGACCTCCTGCCAGCCTCTCTATCACGTCGAGATGCTTGGGACTGTCGTGTGACGGCACCACCTCCGACGATTTCTATACCCGTAACATCCGACCAGGAGGTCAGAGCGCGGTGGTTATGCTAGCACAGATGATGGATGCTCAGTGCAAGTCAACGCTACCTACGCTTGCAGAATCTTTAGGGGGCCTGGTAGTTCGAGGGTCCGAGAGTTCTTAGCATTAAGTCCCCTGCAATTCAGGACAGATTGGACCGAGAACCCTCAGGACTTCTTAGACCAGATGCAGAGGAGTTTCAGGTACGTAATGCAACACCCACAGAGTCAGTTGAGTTGGCGGTATTCCGGCCACAGACATCGTTGTACCGTGGTATGAGAGTTGGGAGAGGTCCCGAGGGAGAGATGTTTCCCCTCCGACTTGGTCCAGCTTTTCAAGGGCTTTTCTGGATCATTATCTACCGCGGAGATTCAATGTTCGGGCTGGATCGTTCCTACACCTGGAGCAGGGTCGATGAGTGTTCGAGAATATGCCATGCGGTTTGATTCCTTGACCCGATATGCGCCAGCTTTTGTAGATACAATGCAAGCCAGGGTACACTGTTTTATTATGGGGCTGAACCTAATATGTTGAGACCTGCATCACAGCTACACTGCGAGGATATGGATATTGCCCGTATAGCTTTTGCTCAGAATATTGAGGGTATCAAACAACTGCAACGGAAAATTAGGAGGACAATGAGCAAGGCCGCAGGGACACACCGGATGAATTACAGGAGGAGTCCTGGGGAGGACCTAGCTACGGTTATCAAATAGACCGCCTAGACCCTTGCCCACCCTGCAGCAGCAGAGGACAGGTCTAGTCGCCGAGGGAAGCCGATCTCAACAAGGTCACAAGGTAGGTTCACAAACAGTTGCAGGAGGGTGGAGCAGAGTGGGTTTATAATACCACTTTTCCTATTTGCAAATTGACACCTCACTCTAGAGCATGCAGGTATGGCTCAACAGCATGCTATATTTGTTGACAGGAGGGTCATCAGATGAGGAGTTGTCCAGTTAGGGGTCAGGGTGATTGGGATCAACAGGATAGTCCGGGCAGGATCACGAGCTCCAGCATCCCCAAAGCGAGGCCCGCCAGCTAGTGAGGCCGAGGCGCATCAGGCGCCTCCAGCTCAGGTGTGGGCCCAGACCGTACTTATGCATTACTGGGGTACAGACTCAGAGTCATCACCGGATGTCGTGACAGGTGTGCTGAATATTTGCTCTCATCCTTCTTATGTGCTGATAGATCCAGGATCCAATTTGTCATATATTACCCCAATTGTGGCTCAAAAGTTTAGCATTATGCTCCTCGAATTTCTTTGTCAACCTTTCTCAGTGTCTACACCGTTGGTGACTTATTATATCCAGAAGGGTCTATTGGGGATGTACAGTATAAGTTGCTATTCGTCAGACTACAGCAGACTTGATAGAACTTGAGATGGTTGATTTTGATACCATTATGGGTATGGATTGGTTAGCTCCAAGTTAAAAGCCAATGTTGAATGTTGGACCAAGACTGTCCGATTTCACTTTCCCAGGGGAGGCAGTATGGGGAGGGAGCAAAAGCCAGCCACACCAAAGGTAGGTTTATTTCCTATCTTCGGGCGAGAAAATTAATAGAAAAAGGGTGAATTTATCATATTGTTAGAGTTCGGATGCGTGAGCCCTGACCCTTCAGTCTATTCCAGTGGTTAATGAATTACCTGATGTATTCTAGATGAGCTTCATGGTATTCCCCAGAAAGGGAAATTGATTTTGCAATTGATCTCCTACCAGGCACTCGGCCTATATCTATTCCCCATCTGATGGCTCCTGCAGAACTCGTAGAATTAAAGGAACAATTGTAGGATTTGCTAGATAAGGCTTTATCAGGCCGAGTACCTCATTATGGGGTGCGTCGTTCTGTTTGTGAGGGAAAAGGACGACTCCCTCCGTATGTGAATAGATTATCGGCAGCTGAATAAAGTTAGTATCAAGAATAAGTACCCGCCTCCTGCATTAGACGATTTGTTTGATCAGCTGCAGGGAGCGGCGTATTTTTCAAAGATTGACTTAAGGTCTGGATATCATCAAGTTTAAGTTCATGAATGAGATATTCCAAAGACTTCCTTCAGGACCATATATGGCCACTTTGAATTCCTAGTCATGTCCTCTAGCCGACAAATGCCCCAACAAATAGTTTATGGACCCGATGAACAATATTTTCGGACCATACTTGGAATTGTTCATGATAGTATTTATTAATGATATTCTGGTGTATTCCCTTTCGTAGGCGTGACCACCAGGATCATCTACGGACGTTGCTCCCGATTCTCGCAGATCACCGCCATATGCGTAAAATTTTCTAAATGTGAATTTTGGCCGAATTCAGTAGCCTTCTTGGGTCACATTGTGTCAGATGCTGGTATACAGGTGGATATGCAGAAGATAGAGGCAGTGAAAACAAGGTCTAGACCTACCACTCCGACCGAGGTGTGCAGTTTCCTGGGTTAGCTACTATCGAAGATTCGTGGAAGGATTTTCCACTTTAGCAGCAATTTTTAACCAAACTGACACAGAAGGCAGCAAAATTCCACTTTTGGACTGAGGCATGTGAGAAGAGCTTTCAAGAACTAAAAGACACATTGACATCAGCAATCTTTCGCATAGCATTGCCAGAAGGAATGAGGGCTATGCAGTTTATTGTGATGCTTCGAGTGTTGGGTTAGATGTGTGTTGATGCAGCATGGTAAGGTGATTTCCTATGCTTCCAGAAGCTGAGGAAGCATGAGAAGAACTACCCTACCCATGACCTCGAATTAGCCGCGGTAATTCATGCCTTGAAAATATGGAACACTACTTGTATGGCGTTCACGTAGATATTTTCACTGATCACAAAAGCTTGCAGTATATTTTCACCCAGAAAGAGTTGAATTTGCGGCAGCATCACTGGTTGGAATTGTTGAAGGATTATGATGTGAATATTTTATATCACCCGTAGTGGCCAATGTTGTAGCAAATTCTTAGCCGGAATCTAAGGGAAGCCTGGCATATTTACAGCCAGAGCAGCGGGAATTGGCCCGACAGTTGCATCAACTAGCCAGTTTAGCCGTTTGAATTGTAGAATTAGGAGACAATGGAGCGGTAATCCGTATCACCGCGCTTTCATCATTGGTTACGGAAGTGAAAGAACGGCAGATGAAGATCCTAGCCTAGTTCACCATAAATAGAGTTCAGCGATGGGAAGTGACAGATTTGTGCACCGAGGATCGAATTTTAAGATATAAGGATCGCCTCTGTGTTCCGAATACTCGTATTTCACTAGCAAATTATGGGCGAGGTACACTTATGCCCGTTACTCTCTCCATACATTCGACAAAGATGTACCATGATGTAAAAGAGATTTACTGGTGGCCGGGAATGAAAAGGGGATAGCAGAATTTGTAGCTTAGTGTCCCAATTTCCAACAGGTGAAAGTCGAACATCAGAAACCAGTGGCATACTAACACAGATATAGCCGTGCCTTTATGAAAATGGGAGGCAGTTAATATGGATTTCGTAGTAGGGTTACCTCGTACTAGGCGTAAATATAATTCTATCTGGGTAATTGTCGACAGGTTGACAAAATCAGCTCACTTTCTGCTAGTAAGGGCTACCTTTTCACCAAGATTATGCCGAATTGTATATTAAAGAAATAGTTAGATCGCATGGTGTCTGGGTTGTCAATTATCTCCGGATAGAGGGGCGCATTTACAGCTGTTTTTGCAATCATTTCAAAGGGGCCTGGGGACGCAGGTTAACCTGGAGCACAGCTCCTCTCCATCCTCAGACGGACGGGCACGCAGAACGCACTACGCGTACGCCGAGGATATGTTACGGGCATGTGTACTATATTTTGGAGGCAGCTGATGAACATCTACCACTCATTGAGTTTGCTTCACAACAATAGTTATCATTCAGCAATTCAGATGGCCCCTTATGAAGCATTATATGGGCGGAACTGCATTCCTAGCTAGTTGGTTTGGGGTAGGAGAATCGGCATTAATTGGGCCAGATATTATTCATCAATCAGAAGAGAAAGTAAATCTTATCAGGGAACATCTGCTGACTGCCTAGAGCCGCCAGAAATCTTATGCTGATGTGCGGCGAAGAAACTTAGAATTTAATGTGGGTGACTAGGTATTCCTGAAGGTTTCACCGATGAAGGGGTGATGAGATTTGCAAGAAAGGCAAGCTCAGCCCGAGGCTGGCTGGGCCTTATCAGACTACGAAGGATAGGCCAGGTGGCTTATGAGTTGGATTTACTCCCCAGAATTAGAATTCGTTCACCCAGTTTTTCACGTATCAATGCTGAGGAAGTGTATAGGAGATCTCTCCAGGATTGTTCCACCAAGATGTTCAAATCTAATCAAGAGTTAGCATATGAAGAAGCTCCAGTAGCCACAGTAGACCGGCAGATCCGTAGATTGAGGACTAAAGATGTTGCTTCTGTCAAGGTGTTGTGGCGAAATAAGAACCAAGAGGAGATGACCTGCGAGGCAGAAGATGATATGAAAACCATATATCCCTCAATTATTTTTCGCATTATAATCGATTGAGGTATATCATTATTGTTGTTTCATATTGCATTATGTACATATATGTGGAGTAATTGACTTCAGTCTATTGTGAAATGAGTGCCATAGTATTGTGTGGAGTACCTGTATTGGACTTTTTGCGTTTCAGATTTTGGATAGTCTATATTACAGGGAGACTCTGCCGAAATTTTTCCAGAATAAGTAATCGCAAGTTAAAGTTCTTAGCAGAAGCGAAGCATTCGAGGTAGAATGTTCTTAAGGGGGGGAGGATGTTGCATCCCGTAAGTTTCTGCATGTAGTCGGGCCTATTCATGTTGGTTGAGAGTTTTAGAGTGCCACATGCAGAGCAAAGGGTCTGGGGAAAGGCCGAACGACAAGTTGGGATTTCGTGAGGAGGCCGAACTGTTGCTAGAGGGGAAAAGTGGCACAGAGCTGGTGGCTTCTGCGTTAGCCAACGTGGCACGGAAGAAACGGCGCATTGGCAAACGTGCCATGTTGCTATGCATCCGGCTTCAAGTATATAGGCCTCACCCTTAGATTTATATCATCTTCATATACTTAACGATCAGAACAGAGGGAGGACGAAGGGAATATATAATTTCCGTCTGATTACGTTATCAAACGCTATCCAAATTCAAATTAACTTCGAATATTGAAGTATAGGGCCGTGCTGAGCATTTCTATGGAGTTAGTTTCATCAAATTCGCTCGGCAAATCATCGTCCCACCGAGCCAAAGTGATTTGAATTGCTCCAAACTAGTGTTAATACAATCGCAGGCTTAAAGTAAGTATTTCTCCCTTCTAGATCCCCGTAGAAACAGTGAGTTTTTGATTGTTCTTCTATAAGCTAAAGAATAGTCAATATATATACATATAAAGTATTGTTTCTTCCAGCATAGTAATGAAGTTAGCTCTATTCTTCCGTGAATGA
This sequence comes from Datura stramonium, assembly GCA_018107945.1. Classification (NCBI taxonomy): domain Eukaryota; kingdom Viridiplantae; phylum Streptophyta; class Magnoliopsida; order Solanales; family Solanaceae; genus Datura; species Datura stramonium. The sequence goes on from JACEIK010007866.1 coordinate 44,898, forward strand.
TTACAGTTGGAAGAACAACTGAATACCAGCCGAACTCGCCGCTTAATCAAGAAACCGGGCAACAGGTATGTAAAGGTAGCTTCCTCGGCAAGTTAGTTTCTTCAAAGATAGCAATACAATATGAATCCCAGCAAAGCATGTCAGGAATAGTTTATCATGTTCAGTATATTATCACGTATAGTTGTTATCAGTTGAGACCAGTATTTGTGTTGTTTTGGGCCGGATTACCCGTATAGCTTCCATGATCGCCCTGTGGTTAATAGTTGTGTTGACTGCCCGCGCAGGAGAGGTTACGTCTCTATACGGAGTGGCATGTCAAACTGCAAAGGACGAAGATGGGGAGCCGCTCCTCATTTTGCCGTGGTTGGCCTATAGCATACCCCTGCTGAGCGCTTGCGCCCGGGTTGTAGATTTTAGGAGTCCTCTCGAACTTAGGCACAACTATAGTCGTGGGCCCACTGGCCCAAGCCATACCTAGGGGGACCTCAAAGCAGATGCTCATAGCTAGTAGGTGGTATGACCTGGATAGGGGTATATAGATTGAGATGTACGCACTAGGGCTAATGGGGGCCCAAGTGGGTTGTGCCGTGCTGATGGCACTTCCGGCTTAGGGGGCCAGTAAGGTATGTACGTTGCTTAAGTTATCGATAGTTAGACAAAGAGGGACTGCCCGTTGGAAAGGTATGACCTCACTCATTTTATAGTTATGTCTAGTTCTGATTCCATTATTTCAGCCAATTTCAGTCTGTTTCCTTTACTATAGTTATTGCTTATTCTATTACTTACTCTTCTACCATTTACAAGCTATTTCTTTACATACTCGCACTGTGGTATCGACGCCCTCTTTTGGGGCGCCGCATTACTTTCCTGCAGGTACACTCAGACGAGGAATGGATCCCTCGTAGTTCCAGTCAGCAGTACAGAACCTTCAGCTCCTATCTTCCGAAGCTTGTGTGTTGAGGCTTACTTTCTTTTTTTGTTGTACGCAAGATGGATAGGCCGGGCCCCGTCCTGACCATCTTATTACCCCAGAGGCTTGCGTATTGTATTATTCCCCTATTAGTTGATATCGCCATGTGGGGCCATATGTGCTTTAGATTATGTGTGTTGGCCGTGGGGCCTTGTTTAGTTGATGGATGACCTTGTCGGTCATGTTTTAGTTTGGCACCTAATTTCTTTCCAAATTATAACTAGATATCATGGTGGCCTTGTTCCATCGCATAGGATTCCTTATATTTGCTTGTCTCTAGTTAGTTGTTTACTTTCACAGGTGGCTATAGGCCTTGTCGGCCGGGGGTTGTATTTACAGCTGCTATATAGCCCGTCGTTTTTTTTATTCTAGAGTTAGAGTTAGCCATGCACCAGAGGTTCTTAGGCTCACCAGCTCAATAGTTTAGATCCTAGTAAGGGGCACTAGGTGCCGCTCATGCCTCTAGAGGCGGGGCGTGACAAATCAAAGTTGAAAATTGTTTGGTTATCCGTGAAACAACAGTTGAGGTATGTAAGGCTTAACCTCGATAAGTATACTTGTCGTACAGTATTACGACTTATGTTCTAGAATAGAGATGATGATTTTCATATACCGTAGATAGTCATACCATTGATTGTGATTATACATGTTGTAATTAGTTGTTGCTATTATTTATACATCAGAGTATACTATGGTTAGCTTCTATCAGTAGATTACGATTATATAGGTTCTGGTTTGATGCTAGAGAACGTATATGGAGCCGAGATTCTAGGGTGCCCTCACGTCGAGAAGGAACATGTTAGGTGTGACATGCTAGAAGTTGCCATAGAAGCTCTTCTATTCTCCAGTTCGTTGTATTAGTAGAATTGTATGTTCAATCGCCATGTCCAAATCTTAGAAGCTCGTGTATAGTTATTGATAGTGAGTTAACTGTATAGGTGTGGACGGGTGATACAACTACTAGTTTGGCACCCGGGTTGCCGTAAAAGCATGCTCCGGAGCTCGCGACGTACCCGCACGCCCCAGGGCCAGAAATATAGAGGAATAGTTATACTTTTACACCGCGGGCACCAGGGGTTGTGTATTGCACCAAGTGGCAACCTGCCATTCTATGCTGCTAGCCCTAGTTGACTTAGCGCTATTATATTGTGTCACCTAGAAACCAGCCCCGCCGTCCAGGACAATAGACCCATGGCACCCAAGGACGGGACCTTATCAATAGTTAGAGGCTGGGCGAGTGCCCCATCCAGTTCTTATAAGGTACTTAGGTACAGATTTCCAGGAGGGACTAAGCCTATATAAGCTTGCCTATAAGGTTAAGAATCGCCCAAAAAAGTAATATAATATTCGACTAGACCAAGATAAGGTCTAAGGCACTAGTAGTACCATGTTAGTACAAGTACCGCCCACAGGCTAAGGATGTTGGTCAACTTCCTATGGGGGATTATAGGCTGATCGCTCAAAAACATGTTCGGCCAGTACCATCCCTATAGTTATCCTAAGCAAATAGAGCTAAGTAGTTAGTCATTCACGACCCCACAATTGTTTATGAGTTAGAGTTGTCATCAAGTGTGACATTCAGAGTTATGTTAGATCACTCCAGATCCCGCCCTATTCAGTCCAGACTATTAGATATCATGATCACTATCAGGATCCTTTGATCAAATACAGGTGCATGGCGTACCTGCTAGTAGCTTTGCCGCATCATCCTAGGAGTTTAAAGGCAAATGCGGCGTTAGGGCCCGTAAGGCCAATTACGCCTTTGAGTGGCTAGATTGGAGATGTTAGTACAACACCTTGGTTAGTTTCCTTATTTAGATCCATCCATGACCACCCCAGGGTTACTAGTTGTGTCGACGCTCTTCCAGGGCGAGAGATGATGCCGCTCTATGAAGCGGTATGCCGTCTACGAGGGACAAAGATGGGGTCCCAGGTCCTTATATGTCGTGGTTGTCTCTACACACCCCATCGAGCCTGGTGCCTGGGGTGCAGATATCGAGTCTGCCAGATTCAGACACAGCTATAATTTAGGGCCGAGCGGGCTCAGTTTGTAATCCAGGGGACCGGTAGGTTGGCTACAGCACCAATGGAGTCATAGAAACCTAGGTAAGGGTATAGATTGAGATGTGCTCGCCAAAGGGCTTATGGGGGCCAGGTGAGGTTCTTGTTTGTATTCTTGCCTCTAGTTATAGTTTATAAATGTGTAATTATATAGTCTTAGCTTACGTACATGTAGTATTGGTTAGATGTAGATTACGAACCAGCAAGCGTAGATGTTAATCTTTCTGCCCTTCTTTCTATTTGCTTCCAATCTTTATTAGCTTATCTATTGCCTTACATATTCGGTACATATTGTACTGACGCCCTCCCCTGGGCGCTGCATTACTTTCCTTCAGGTTTAGACAGTGACGGTTCAGGATCTCCAGTAACAGCTATTCAGAGTCCAGATTTGGGACAACTCCTTTCATTCTTAATTTCCAGGTTGTAGAGATTTTGGTATTCCCGTCATATAGCATTTTGGGTAGGCCGGGGCCCTGTCCCGACCACTATTTGTACTCTTAGAGGCTTGCAGACTACAGTCGTCAGTTAGTTAGTTGTATATTAGCCATGTGGGGCCTAGGATAGTAGTTTGTCTCCATTTCTGTTATAACTAGACAGCATGGTGGCCTTGTCGGCCCGCATAGAATCCCTCATGTTGCCTATTGTTGGTTAGCTAATTTTGTTTATAGGTGGCTATACGGCCTTATCAGCCGGAGGCTGTATTTACAGCTGAGATATAGCTCGTTGTTTCCTTGAAGTGGGTCGTAGGCTGGCACCAGATGTGCATAAGCCTAGCCAGGTCAGTTAATTGCCAGTGTGGCACCAGGTGCTAGTCATACATCCCAAGGTGGGGCGTGACAAACTTGGTATCAGAGCAATTCGTATCCTAGGGATTCAGCAAGCCGTTTATAGTAGAATCTTGCTTATAAATGTGTTGTGCACCACATTCTATAAGCAGGAGGCTACGAGGCAAAATAGTATGGTGACCCTTTCTTCTTCTCAAATCGTGCTATAGAGCTGAATTATACAGGGTTGAGTCCCTAAGCTTTTATTTCTATGTCTGTCTAGGATAAGGTCCGATATGAGACAGACGCCAGCTAGCTGCCAATTAGCTGCCGCAGGAAAGGGTACCAGTGTGATACCATTGTTGGGGGACAACCAGTTTGAGGACGAAGGCTAATGTCTTTTAATTTTCTCAGTATCTTCCTGGTGCACCGGGAATCTCATAAGGTAGTAGATATGCTAGCACCGTCCCCGATTCTTTTTATAACCTCAGAATAGAAGGTTAGGAGTATACCATGTATACGAGTCAAATTATCTATTAGATATACAAGATCTGGCAAGGGTGACAGTTAATGTTAGATTACCTGAAGGGTATGAAAAAGAGAGGGAATTGCGGAATTCTTACCTCCAACCCTTCGAATGTTGCACAATTCCATACTTCAATCTCAGTGAGTAAGAAAAGGCTATTCCCTCCTCCTAGTTTTGTTTTCAGTGTAGCAAAGAGCGTAAGAATTGAGGCGATGTTGCCCAAAGTAAATGGAGAAGGAATGTTGAATTTGTTGATTTGGGGAAGTGTTAGGAAGCGTGGAGACCCCTAGCATTTAAGTAAATCGTTTAGACCTTCACGATAGTAGATCTGGAGGGCAGGTAAGACTACAAGTAGCCCTCAAAGTACGAGTGAGAGTCTACAAGTGATAAACCCCTAGGAATTGTAAAGCTCGAGCTATAATTAGGTCGATTTTGCCGCAGCGTGTTAATGACAGCAGAATGTACCGGCAGAATAATGGCTATGGCCCTAGTTGGTTATGTCGAGGAACAAAAGATTATATGAGAGAATTTGGCCTGAGTACGAGTCAAAATGATACCGGTCAACAGGCTTGGTCAGTAGTGTCTTTAACAATATGGGGCAGAGGGCACGAACTTTAGAACTCAGCCTATGAAAGTAAAGGAAAGGCACGAGTATCTGACTCTGGGCGAAATAAAATCACCCCAAGTTAAGAGTAAATTGATAGAGCGTAGGACCACTCCTGAATGTCATAAATGATCATCAGGCTGACAGTTAAAAGCTAATGAAGTTGTAACCCAGCGTACGGCAATACCATTACCAGTTGTAGAGGTAGAGGAGCGACGGAACAGAGACCTTAACTTAGACAATCCTGAGACCAAGCCCAGTATGAAGTTATTGGCCTTCAAGATAATAAGGTATTAAGTCAAAAGACCCATATGCTGCCTCTGTGTCCCAAAGGTGACCGAACTTCGTCAACAGATTCTAGCTAAGGTATATCATGTATGTTATTCCCTTTACCTAGAGTTTAATGAAAATGTATCAGGCTGTAGGAAAGACCTACTAATGGCATGAGAGGAGGAATAAATTATTGAGTTATAGCGCAGAGCCTCAATGACCAACCAGGGAAGATTGGACAGTAGAAATCGAGCAGGCCAATCTAGGAGATGGTCGTGCCTGCAAAAGGAATGGAGAATGGTCAATTTAATCACAGTTAGAAGGTTACCTCGTACCAGGTGTAAATTGACCTCACTTGAGTTAGTGTAGAAAGGCTAACAAGGTCAATTCATATTTCGCTAGGTGAGTTATATTTCAGCTAAAGGTTATGCTGAACTAAATGCTTAAAGAGTAGTTTGGTTGTGTCAGGCCCAAGTATTTAGAAAATTCTGACAGAAAGGAACAACGTACAGCTAAGTTTTAGAAAGGCTTTCAGAATAAGTTGGGAGGCATGTTAAGTTGAATATGACTCCTCGTCCCTAAACGAATAGCTAAGCAGAGCACTTGGTTCGAATGCCAAAGATCTATTGCAGGTGGAGATGTAGGCCCTCTATGTGATGACCTGAAGCAGGTAAATCAAAGGTAGTGAACCAGGGTACACTATAACAGACAGACGGAAGAAGTCAAACTTATCAAGAAATGGGTACCTATAGCCCAGGATTGTCGGAAGTCTTACCCTAGCGTACAACGTGGAAACTTAAGGATAAGCAGCTTCGCCGATGAAGGGCACCACAAGAATTAAGGAAAAGGCAAGCTTAGCCTTAGATTCATTGGCCATATTATATCTTCCCGAGAGCAGGCAAAGTGGCATAGGGACTAGAATTTCCTTCAAAACCAAAATTGGTCCAATAAGTCTTTTGCATGTTAATGTTGTGGAATACATATAAGGTACCCATCCCAAGTTGTGCCCATTGAGAACATTCAAGTTATTAAGGAACTAATCTATAAAGAGGTTCCAGTTTCCATACTAGATTAGAAAATTTGAGGATTGGGAACTTAAATATGTAGCCTCGGTTAAAGTATTGTGGAAGAACAAGAATAGAGAGGAAATGACCTAGGCAGCTGAGGACAATATGAAACCCAAATACCCTCATTTGTTCCGGGCTTAGTCCAGATTATGCAGTTAAGGTAAGTTATTGATCCAGATGTTGTTTCATGATTTGTGATATATATATATATATATTGCTTAGTTGACTCCAGCCTTATTGTGAAATAGTTGCTAAAGTATAATATGAAGTACCTGTGTTGGAATTTTCTGCATTTCAGGATTTTCAGATAGTCCATATTATAGGGGAGACTCTGCCGAAATTTTTCCAGAATTGTAGTTAAAAGAGTTAGACTCCCGTGAGCCAAAGTGACATTCGAGGACAAATGTTCCTAAGGGGGAAGGATGTTGCACCCCGTAAGTTTTTAATGTTTAAGCATCCTACTCATACGTTGGTTAAGAGTTTTATAATACAATACATACGAGAAAGGGCCCGGGGGAAGGTCGAACGAGCATGGAGTCGGGACCGCGCGGGAGAAGGCTGGACAAGCTGCCCAAAGGGGAAACGTGGAAAGGATCCTCCCTGGCGCATTGGGCTCCATGGCACGGCCCAGAATTGGTGCGATAGGGTCCGTGCCACGGACCCCGTGTCCAATGCCCAAGTTATATATACGTTCAATGCTTTTTTCATTGTTCACTTCAAATTAAAATAGACCCTCGACCAGAAGTAAAAGATACATAAATTTCAAGTGATTCACCTCCGTTTACGCCATGAAACGCCGCCCAAATTCGAATTAACTTCGGGTATTGAAGTTTAAGGCTGCAGGGAGCATTGCTATGGAGTTATTTTCACGAAATTCTCCCGGCAAACTGTAACCCCGCCAAGCTAAAGTTGTTGAAATTGATCCAAACTAATTTCTATACAATCACAGGCTTCAAGTAAGCATTTCTCCCTTCTGGACTTTCGAGAAATTACAAGTTTTCGACCGTGGTCTATTAAGTTGAAATATAGTTAATATTTATATATAAATTTATCGTTTCAAGCAGAATTTGGTATTGAAATTTGTCTCTTTCTTTCAGTATAATAGTTATAGCAGGAGAGAGCTGACAAATCCAAGTTGAAACTCGTCGGTTATCCGGGAAACAATAGTTGAGGTATGTAAGGCTTAACCATCGATAAGTATACTCATCGTACAGTGTTAGGACTTATGTTCTAGAATAGAAATGATGATTTCCTATACCGTAGATAACTGCTACCATTGGATTGTGATTAGACATGTTGTAATTAGCTGTTGCTATTATATAGAGATCAAACACGCTATGATTAGCTGCTATCAGTAGATTATGATAATATAGGTTCTGGTTAGCTTCTAGAGAGCGTATATAGATTATACCGCAGTGTCTCTCATCGAGAAGGATTATGTTAGGTGTGATACGCGCTAGAAGCGTCATAGAAGCTCTGTTATTCTCCAGTTCATTGTATTAGTAGAATTGTATATTCAATCGCCAGGTCTAGATCTTAGAAGCTCATGTATAGTTATTGGGTAGTGAGTGAATCGTATAAGTGTGACTGAGTGATACAACTACTAGTTTGGCACCTGGGTTGTTAGAAAAGCATGCCCCCGAGCCCGTGACGTACCCGCATGCCCCAGGGCCATAAATATAGACAGAATAGTTATACTTTACAATCAGTGGCACTAGGGTTTTCTAGTGCACCGAGTGGAAACCTGCCATTCTATTAGTCGTTACCAGAGGTTGTCAGCCCTAGTTGACTTAGCAGTTATTATACAGGTCACCCAGGAAGCTAGCCCAGTCGTCCAGGTCAAATAGACCCATGGGTACCCCAAGAACAGGGACCTTATCAATAGTTAGAGGTTGGGCCAGCGCCCCATCCAGTTCTTATAAGGTACTTAGGTACAGAATTCCAGGAGTCACTAAGCATATATAAACCTGCCTATAAGGTTAAGAATCGCCCAGAAAAGTAATATAAGATCCGAGTAGACCAGGATGAGGTCTAAGTCACTACTAGTACCATGTTAGTATAGTACCTCCCACAGTCTAAGGATGTCGGTAAACTTCCTATGGGGGATTACAGGCTGATCGCTCAAAAGAATGTTCGGCCAGTATCATCCCCATAGTTATCCTAAGCAAAGGAGCTAAGTAGTTAGTCATTTGCAACCCCGTAGTTGTTTAAGAGTTAGAGTTGTCCGGGAAGGACATTCTGAGTTATGTTAGAACACTCCAGATCTCGCCCTATTCAGTCCAGACTATTAGAGATCATGATCACTATCAAAATCCTCTGATCAGATACAGGTGCACGGCGTGCCTGCTAGTAGCTTTACAGACTATCCTAGGGAGCGAGCAACAGTGGCGTTAGGCCTAAAAGGATAGTTACACCTTTGAGTGGCTAGATTGATATGTTAGTATAGCACCTTGGTTGAGGTTGACCTCACTTAGGATCCATCCATGACCACCCTAGGGTACTAGCCGTGTCGACGCCTGCTAGGGGCGAGATGGCGTCGCTCTACAGAGAGGTATGTCATCCGCAAGGGATGAAGATGGAGTCCTAGGTCCTCATATGTCATGGTTGGCTCTACACACCCCCGTCGAGCCTAGTGCCCGGGGTGCAGATATCAGGAGTCCGCCGGACTCAGACACAGCTACAATTCAAAGGCCAAGCGGGCTCAGTTATAGAACCCAGGGGACCGGTAGGTTGGCTATAGTACTATTGGAGTCATAGAAACCTGGATAGGGGTATATAAATTGAGATGTGTTCGCTAGCGCTTATGGGGGCCTGAACGAGTTATTCAGTATTGATTGTGCCTTCTGGCTTTCGGGGGCCAGGTGAGGTTCTTGTTTGTATTCTTGTCTACTAGTTATAGTTTATAAATGTGTAATTATACAGTCTTAGCTTACGTACATGTAGTATTGGTTAGATGCAAATTAAGAACCAGTAGGCATACAGGTTAATCTTTGTGCCCTTCTTTCTATTAGTTTCCAATCATTATCAGCTTATCTATTGCCTTACATATTTGGTACATATTGTACTGACATCCTCCCCTGGGCGCTGCATTACTTGCCTATAGTTTTAGACAGTCAGGGTTCAGGATCTCCAGTAACATCTATTCAGAGTCCGCAGTTGGGACAACTCCTTTCATTCGGAATTTCTAGGTTGTAGAGATTTCAGTATTCCCGTCATATAGCATTTTGGGTAGGATGGGGCCCTATCCCAGCCATTATTTGTACTCTTAGAGGCTTGCAGACTACAGTAGTCAGTTAGTTAGTTGTATATTGGCCGTGTGGAGCCTTAATCAATGATGTTTCGTTTGTTGGCCGTGTGGGGCCTAGGATAATAGTTTGTCTCTATTTCTGTTATAACTAGACAGCATGGTGGCCTTGTTGGCCCACATAGAATCTCCCTTGTTTCCTATTATTCGTTAGCTATTTTTGTTTACAGGTGGCTATACGGCCTTATCGGTCGGTTGCTGTATTTACAGCCGAGATATAGCTCATTGTTTTCTTGAAGTGGGTTGCAGGCTGGCACCAGACGTACATAATCCTAGCCAGTTCAGTTAGTTGCCAGTGTGGCACCAGGTGCCAGTCATACCTCCCAAGGTGGGGCGTGACAAAAGGGATGGCTAAAGCTTCTCATGGATTATGATATGAGTGCCCTTTTATCATCCAAGCCAGGCTAATGTAGTGTCGGATGCCCTTAGTAGATTTTCCATGGAGAACGTGTCCCACGTAGAGGATGGGAGGAAAGAATTGGTGAAGGATGTTGGGTTTGCCTTGTTAATTCGACAGATGGTGGTATCGTTGTTTAGAATTGGTCAGAATCTTCCTTGGTGACTGAGGTGAAGTCTAGGAAAGACGAGGATCATATCTTAGTTAAGCTAAAGAAAGCGGTTCAAAAATCAGAAGTTGGAGGTTTTCTCCCAAGGGGGAGATGGTGTACTTTGATATCAGGGTTATTTATATATTCTAGATGTTGATGATTTGAGAGAATGAATGTTGCATGAGGATCATGGTTCTCAATATTCTATACATCCAGGTGCCACCAAGATGTACCATGACCTACGGGAAGTCTATTGGTGGAATGACATGAAGAGGGACATAACAGAGTTTGTGGCTAAGTGTTCGAATTGTCAACAGGTGAAAGTTGAGCATCAAAGACTGGCAGGTATGCTACAAGACATCAGTATCCCCACTTGGAAGTGGAAAGAGATTAATATGGACTTCATCACAGGGTTTTCTCACACTTGCCGACAGTATGACTCTATATAGGTGGTGTTAGATAGGTTGACCAAAGCAGCTCATTTCTTACCAATCAAAACTACCAATTCAGCCGAGGACTATACTAGATTATATATTCGAGAGTTTGTTCAGTTTCACGGAATTACCTTGTCCATTATTTTAGACAGAGGTACTCAGTTTACCTCGCAGTTTTGGAGATCATTTCAGCAAGGACTTCGTAGTCAGGTCATGCTTAGTACTTTTTTTCACCCACAGATAGATGGTCAGACCAAGTGGCCCATTCAGACTCATGAGGATATGTTGAGAGCTTATGTGATTGACTTCAAAGGCAGTTAGGAAGATCATTTACCTCTTATCGAGTTCGCTTACAATAACAGTTATCATTCTAGCATTCAGATGGCTCCGTTTGAGGCTCTTTATGGATGGAGGTGTAGATCTTCTATTGGTTGGTTTAAGGTAGGTGAAGCTACGTTGATAGGTCCATATTTAGTTTATGAGGCTATGGAGAAAGTTCAGCTTATATGGGAAAGGTTGAAAATAGCTCAGAGTCATCAAAAGTCATATGCGGATATTAGGCGGAGAGAACTCGACTTTGAAGTTGATGATTGGGTGTTCTTGAAGATGTCTACAGTGAAGGAAGTGATGAGGTTCGAAAAGAAAGGAAAGCTTAGTCCTCGATATGTTGGCCCTTATAGGATTGTGGAACGTGTTGGCAAGGTGGCCTATGAGTTGGAGCTACCAACGGAGTTAGCCTCGGTGCATCCAGTTTTCCATGTATCCCTGTTGAAGAAGTGCATTGGTGACCTACCTTTGGTTGTTCCAGTGGAGAGCACAAGTTTGAAGGATAGCCTTACCTATAAGGAGGCACCCGTTGAGATCCTTGATCGTCAGATTCGGAAGTTGAGGAATAAAGAAGTAGCTTCAGTAAAAGTCTTGTGGAGGAATCAGCTCGTTGAGGGAGCTACGTGAGAAGTTGAAGTAGATATAATGGCGAAATACCCGCATTTATTCCCTTCCAGCTCCATTCCAGCATGAGGTATCAGTTTCCTTTTTAATACTCTATTCAGTTTTATGTCAAGTTCATGTATCTCAATTCCTCTCATGTTTTAGCATGTATGTATGACTCATGAATTCAATTTAGTCATGTGTATTAGTCCGGAGTCAGTCACTCTGTCAGTTTTTAGCTTCAAATGTTCAGTATGTGAGATTGCAGTTTCTTTTCCCAGCCTTTCAATATGTTTAACCCACATTCGAGGATGAATGTTCCCAAGGGGGAGATATTGTAATACCCCAAAAGTTCCTAAGACTAGACCCAAGATTTAGTATGTGATCAGCAGGAAAAGTTGGAGAATTTCTTCAGTAAAACTCGACCTACGAGTCGTAGGTTGGTAGTACAAGTCATAGGAAGACCCGTGGTTCAGTTCAGATATTTCTTTTTCCAGACCACGAGTCCCAACTACGAGTTGTAGTATGTGGGTACGCCTCATGTTATGGATCGTAACAAGTACTTGGGATTTTTCAGATGCTGGTTGTACGAGTGTTGGTACGACTCCTGATAGCCTATTACGAGTCATAATAGGATTCTTGGAAATATTCAAAGGATTGGAGGTTTTGGACTTGGTCATTACGGGAGGATACCACATGTCGTATGAGGATTGTACGACTTGTGGTACCAGTCGTGACAGCTGACATGATTAGTTTTCCTACGAATTCGTTAATGGTGTTTTCGTAAATCCTAAGCTCCTAAGCGCTAAACTATGTCTTTTTAAGCTCTGAAAAGAGGGTTTTAAGGGAGTTTAACCTATTCTAATTCATTCAACTCCCATGCATGCAAGATTAGGACTTCCCTATTAAAGATCAAGCTTAAACCCTTCAATTTCTTCTCCAAATCTCTTGGGCTTTCAAAGACAAGTGTAAATTCAGCTCACCCGGGTATGTAGGACTATGAATGAGAGTTCATTTCACTCTCATGCTCAAAATTCTCCTCAATTCCATGAATTCAAGTTCTAAATCAAATTCATGATCTTATAGGATTTTAGCCCAATTTTATGAAATTATCTATGATTTATTTATGGTTCAACTCCTCTATGTTTCAAAGTATGTTTTAAGATTTATGGGCATATTTTATACCTATTTTGATTATAAATTCATGATTTCAACTGTTAAAAGATTTTTTCCTGTTAAGCAAGTTTTATGAAAAGTCAAGTTTATGATTTATGATTTCAAGTATGATGAGATATCTAGCATGAATGAGTGTTTACAAATTACCCATGTATGAATCCATGATTTTTCTTATGAAGTCTATTTCAAGTATACATAATTTTAAGATTCGAGCAAGCCCACACAAGCTAAGTATATTTCATGATTTGGCCAAGGCTAACAAGATCAATTGATAGATATATATTTTGGAGTCAAGACTCCCCAACATTCAGATTCAAGCTATGTTTTGAGAATATAATTATATGAGCATTATACATATCTTGGGAGTAGTGTCTAGCACCAGTAAGCTAGGGGTTCCAAGGTTCCTCGGTCTCATAAACTATGCGCCAACATAGGTATATATTTTGGGACCTCTCAAGAAAGCGTTTTCCTGCCCAAGGGCACACCATGATATCACACCTTACTTATCCTTCGCCCTAGCAAGGCTTAGGATGGCCCTCCTCCACATGGGCAAGATGTGGGATCATCATGCGCTCATACATGGTGGTTGTATTAAGTCCTCATGATTTCAGTTATACATCTTTATGACTTATGACATTATGTTTTCAGCAGGTTTGACCCAATGATCAATTTGTAAGCTTTTGCTAATGATTTCAGTTATGGCAAGCCATATGATTCTATTTTCAGCTTTGGGTTATTCAATTTAGATATGAGATTTAGCTTACAACTATACATGTTTTCAGATATCAGCATGCAACCCTTACTCGCATGATCTTATTATTTATGTTATATGCATGATTCTAGTTCATACATACTCAGCATGTTTTAGTTACCTTACATATTCAATACATCTCAAGTACTGACCGCATAATCTATGCTGTATCGTTTCATGATACAGGTGCAAACGATCAAACTCAATTCTAGCGTTAGTCAGTCCCCGCAACTTAGTTCAGTTTCTCTTGTTGGTGAGTCCTCATCCTTCGAGGACCTTCGGTTGGTTGAGTTATGTTATTTTCAGTTCCAGACTTTAGCGAGCTAGTTGGGGTGGTTGTCCCATCAGCTCATCAGATAGTTTATAGGCTTATGAGACAATATGTAGAATTTTAGCTTTGTCAATATTGACTCTATAGGTTGATATGTATTCATACTTTCACTTATGCATATTTTCAGTTATCAACTTTCGCTTGAAGTATGTACTTTAGCTATCATGTTCATGTCATGGGTCGACTTGGAGCAATTCGTGGTTCTAGATTTCATGTCTTGGTCCGGACCCATGTTCGGATCGTGACACTTGAAGCCTCACTTAACGAGTTGTTCTGTGATTTTTGACAGATTTCTGCTGGTTTTCTGCTTCATGTCTAGAATCTGATCTTAGGGACTTTTGGGGTGTTACATATTAGATAAGTGTACTTTCTTTTCCTATAATAATTTTTTCTCATAAAGTTTTATCGAGGCATATTATCTATTAATAAATATCTAAGGGAGTGTTATGAATACGTTGTATTGTGGATGTTCATTTAAGAACATTGTTTTTTGAAGAAACTTGTAATCAAATAGGTAGCTTGAAAGTAGCTAAAGCGGATAGCTCCCTAAAATGCCTTGCAATAGCTTCCTCAGGCTTGCCATCAAGAAGACAGCTTGTCAGTTGCTTAAGCAGGCAACTTACAAGTAGCTCAGGTAGGCAGCTTGCAACAAGCTTACAAAAAAGTCGTGCAACAACTTTCTCAGACCTGATTAGGCAGGCAACTTGCAAGTAGCTCAGACAGGCAATTTGTCAATATCTTATAAAAAGTTCCGCAACAACTTTCTGAAAGGCCTCACATCAGTTTTTTTAAATAAATAAAAAGTCAAATCAATTTATTTGTATACCAATTCGAAATGAAATAATATATCAGTCTCTATTTAGATTTACTTTACTTTATTTTATTTACAAGTTTTATTTTATAATATTCATATAATAATAAAGAGAAAAATAAAGATATAATGAGTACATACTTATTGATAATTGGCCAAACCAAAAAGCAAACGGGAGTGTGATAGACAGACACACGAGGAATCCAGCATCTGCATCCTTATAAGGTCCCGCAACAATGCTTTTGTGTGGGTGGTCCGCCAATTTTGTTTTCTTTTGTGGGCCCTTCTATTCGATGCAAAAGAAGAAAAACAGAGTGGAGCTTTGCATAGAGAGAATTGCCAAAGCTAAAGGTGTTTTTGGATCCAAAGCTAACTCTCTGTTTAGAAGGACTATCGTGAAAAATTTTATATTTTAAAAATTAAATTTTATAATAATGAAAGAAGTTTAATCAATAAAATTTGAAAGGTCATGATTATAATTATTAGTTCAATTACATAAATTAAAAAGTAATTATTTGTAAATTTTACCCGCCTATGACAATACTATTATATTAATTGTAGAAGGTGTATGCTGAAAGGTCGAAGATTAAAATTATATGATCAGCATAGTTTAATATATTTTA
>JACEIK010007867.1:6623-26407 GCA_018107945.1 Datura stramonium
ATATATATATATATGACTTGTTTTAAAAGAATTATATTTCTCTAGAAGTTTTACTTACCTTGCATACTCGGTACATTTCACGTACTGACCGCATACATTCTATGTTGCATCGTTTCATGATGCAGGATCCGTGTCACAAGTTCAGCCCCGTTCGTAGTCGCTTGTCAGAGTTGCACCGGCTAGATTGGTGAGTCCTCATCTTTTGCGGACTAGACTTTCAGTTACCTTGGATGTATTTTCAGTTTCAGTGTTTCTAAGCTAGTTGAGGGTGTTGTCCCATCAGCTCGTCCAGATTAGAGGCTTATAAGACTTAGACATATATTCGGCTTCAGATGTTCATTATGTTGTTATGTTAAGTTAGAATTATTCTAAGTTTTCAACTATGTTCCTTCATGTTTATTGAATGAGTTAGTGAATGCTTATGCCATGGGTTCACTAGGGGTCTCTCGGGGTCCTCGTCCCGTGTGTATGATCCGGGTCCATGCTCGGGTCGCGACAAACTTGGTATCAGAGCCATAGGTTTGAAGTGTCCTAGGGAGTCTGAAAGCCACGATAAGTAGAGTCTTTTTCATGGATGTGAAGCGCGACACTTATGATGAAGAGGCTATGAAACATTTTAGGAAATGTTCCCATCTTTCATGATCTATGTCGTGCGATGAAAAAGCCTTTCTATCCCTCTAATTTGCGCTATTCGAGATTGTAGAGTATGGCTCCTCGAAGAGTGAATCGGACAAAAAAAATAGAGAGGGTGAAGGCCACGAGGATGGCATGGGTCGTGGGCATTAGTAGGTCCCACCAGTTCAAGAGCCTCAGGCACCAGAGCCAGCCGCTCATGCTGAGTTCCGAGCTTCCATCCAGATGCTTGGGCAGGCCTTGACCGCTCGGGTAAATCAGCAGGTTGTTGCGCATGTTCTGCAGAATGGCAGTGCAGCGGCGGCTCGAGTCAGGGACTTCTTAAGGATGGACCCGCCGGAGTTTCTTGGGTCCAAGGTATATGAGGACCCGCATGAGTTCGTGGATGAGATTGTCAAGATCACCCAGGTTATGGGGGTGAGCAGTGTAGAATGCGCAGAGTTGGACTCCTACTAGTTGAAGGGGGTTGCGCATATTTGGTTCCGCCAGTGGAAAGACAGCAGGGTTGCTGGAGCAGGTCCAGTCACATGGGAGGAGTTTCAAGTTGCATTCTTGGATCGGTTCTTCCCTCAGGAGATGAGGGAGCTGAAGGCAGCTGATTTTCTTAATATGAAGCAAGGGAGGATGACAGTACTAGAGTATTCCCTTGAGTTCACCCGCTTATCGAAGTATGCTCCTGAGTTAGTGGCTGATCAGAGGGCGCGAGTGAGCAGGTTTTTGTATGGGATAGCAGGTTACTTGGACTAGGACTACAGGACAGATATGCTCCACTAGGAAATGGACTTCCCTCACATGGTATTATATTCTCAATAGATGGAGGCAACACACTCGATGGAAAGGGAGGCCAAGAGGTCCCGGACTAAGGACCAAAGATTCTCCCAGCAGAGGTCCGATGGTGGGCACCATCAGCAGACCCACTAGAGATCATCTGACCCATCTTCATCAGCCTTGAGTGTGCCATCTTGGCCTAGGCATGATCAGAGAAGGTGAGCATCAGGCTCGAGGGGTCAGAGCAGCAAGCCCACAGATTCAGGTGTTCCAGCTTGTCGTAGATGAGGCCGAAGGCATGCAGGCCAGTGCTTGGAAGGTTCGGGTGTGTGTTTCGGGTGCGGGCAACCTGGACACATGCTTAGAGATTGTCCAGCAGTGAGACAGGATCAGGTTGGGGGTCGTGGCCCAGCTTCTAGCTCAGCAGCCCCACCCCCTCGCTCAGCACATCAGGGGACATCTACTAGTGCAGCTGGCGATCAGCGCCAGAATATATTCTATGCCCTAGCAACCCGTCAGGAGCAGGAGGTCTCCCAAGACGTGGTTACTAGTATGTTACGAGTCTTCCATGTTGATGTTTATGCTCTGTTAGATCCAAGGGCCACCTTGTCCTTTGTGACACCTTATGTGGCCAGTAGCTTCAGAGTCAGTCCCGATGTCATGTCAAAATCCTTTTTAGTTTCTATTCCTATAGGTGACTTAGTTGTAGCTAGACGGGTGTATAGAGATTGCCCAGTCTTGGTCCTCCATAAGGTCACCTCAACGGATCTGATAGAGTTATCCATGATCGATTTCGATGTTATTCTCGGCATGGATTGGTTGTATTCTTGTTATGCTTCCATTAATTGTAGGACCCGGTCAGTAGAGTTCAGATTTTCAGGTGAGCCGGTCTTATAATTGAAGGGCAGTTCAGTTGTGCCTATAGGTCGCTTCATTTCCTACCTCAAGGCCAGGAAGATGATTTCTAAGGGTTTCTTGTATCATTTGGTTAGGGTCAAGGATGTTGAGTCCGAGACCCCGACTATCCAGTCAGTTGTAGTAATACGTGAGTATTCAGAGGTCTTTCCTGATGATTTTCCAGGTATTCCTCCCGAGCGGGAGATTTATTTCAGTATTAACCTTCTTCCCGATACGCATCCTATATCTATTCCTCCCTACACGATGGATCCAGCTGAGTTAATAGAGTTGAAGGATCAGTTAAAGGATTTACTAGATAAGGGCTTCATTAGACTAAGGCAGTCTCCATGGGGTGAACCAATTTTATTTGTTCGGAAGAAAGATGGTTCCCTTCGTATGTGCATTGATTATCGACAGTTGAACAAAGTCACTGTCAAGAATAGGTACCCCTTACCCAGGATCGATGATTTATTCGACCATCTTCAGGGTGCTAGATGTTTCTCGAAGATAGATCTCAGATTTGGGTATCATCAGCTCAGAGTTCGGGAGAGTGATATCCCGAAGACAGCATTTAGAACACAGTATGGTCATTACGAGTTCTTGGTTATGGATTTTGGACTAACAAATGCTCCTGCAGCTTTTATGGACTTGATGAACAGGGTGTTCAAGCCATATTTGGACATGTTCATGATCGTGTTCATTGATGACATCTTAATATACTCTCGGAGCAAGGAGGAGCATGCCGCTCACCTGAAAGTAGTGCTTCAGACCCTTAAGGATCGCCAATTGTATGAAAAGTTCAGCAAGTGTGAGTTTTGGTTGGACTCAGTGGCATTCTTGGGCCATGTGGTGTCTAGCGAAGGCATAAAAGTAGATTCGCAAAAAATTGAGGCGGTGAAGAATTGGCTCGGACCGGTGAATCCTTTGGATATTCGGAACTTCTTGGGTTTAGATGGATACTACTGGAGGTTTATTGAGGGTTTCTCATCCATTACAGTGCCTTTTACTAAGTCGACGCAGAAGAAGGTGAAATTTCAGTGGTCGGAGGCTTGTGAGAAAAGCTTCCAGGAGTTGAAGACCCAACTCACTTCAGCAACAGTGTTGACCCTACCCGAGGGTACTGATGGTCTCGTGGTGTATTGTGATGCTTCCAGAGTTGTACTTGGGTGTTTTTTGATGTAGCGTGGAAAGGTGATAGCATATGCCTCTAGGCAGCTGAAGGTCCATGAGAAGAATTACCCGACCAATGATCATGAGTTGGCTGCGGTGGTGTTTGCATTGAAGATATGGCAGCATTACTTGTATGGTGTCCACGTGGATGTGTTTACGGACCACAAGAGCTTGCAATACGTGTTCACAAAGAAGGATCTAAATCTTCGACAAAGGAGGTGGTTGGAGTTACTCAAGGACTATGACATGAGTATCCTTTACCACCCGGGCAAGGCTAATATGGTTGCGGATGCGCTTAGTAGGCTCTCAATGGAGAGTGTGTACCATGTGGTCGAGGGGAAAAGGGAATTGGTGAAAGATGTCCACCGGCTCACAAGGCTTGGAGTTAGATTGATCGACTCGACCGATGGCGGTGTTGTTGTACATAATGGGTCAGAGTCGTCCTTGGTGGTTGATGTTAAGTCCATGCAAGATGAGGATCCAATTTTGAGGAAACTGAAGGAGGCGGTTCAGAGTCAAAAGGTGGAGGTTTTCTCCCAAGGGGGAGATGGTGGGCTACGATATTAGGGTTGTCTATGTGTCCCAGATGTTGATGATTTGAGAGCTTGGATATTACATGAGGCGCATGGTACCAGATATTCTATTCATCCAAGATCCACGAAGATGTAGCGGGACTTGCGAGAAATCTATTGGTGGGATGGTATGAAGAAGGATATTGCGGAGTTCGTAGTGAAATGCCCAAACTGTCAGCAAGTGAAAGTCAAGCATCAAAGACACAGAGGCGTACTTCAGGATATTACCATCCCCACTTGGAAGTGGGAAGAGATCAATATGGACTTCATTAAAGGCTTATCCCGGACTCGTAGGCAATATGACTCCATTTGGGTTATCGTGGACAGGTTGACTAAGGCATCTCATTTTCTACCGGTCAAAACTACCGAATCAGCAGAAGATTATGCCAAGTTATACATACAGGAGCTAGTTCGGTTGCATGGAGTTCCTTTGTCCATCATTTCAAATAGAGGTACCCAGTTTACCTCTCAAATTTGGAGGTCTTTTCAAAAGGGACTCGGGACTCAAGTCAAGCTCAGCACGGCCTTTCATCCGCAAATGGATGGTCAAACCAAGCGAACAATCCAGACTCTTAAGGACATGTTGAGGGCATGTGTTATGGATTTTAAAGGTAGTTGGGATGATCATTTACCCTTAATCGAGTTTTCTTATAATAACAGTTACCACTCTAATATCCAAATGGCACCGTTCGAAGCTCTTTTCAAGCGAAGGTGTAGATCTCCCATCGGATGGTTTGTGGTTGGTGAGGCAACTATGATAGGACTGGATTCAGTTCATGAGGCGATGGTGAAGGTTCGGTTGATAAGGGACCGGTTGAAAACCCCTCAGAGTCGTCAGAAATCGTATGCTGATGTGAGGAGAAGAGATTTGGAGTTTGATGTGTACGACCAGGTATTTATAAAAATATCTCCAAAAAAGGGAGTCATGCGGTTTGGGAAGAAAGGTAAACTCAGTCCCCGCTATGTTGGCCCCTACCAGGTTGTGAGAAGAGTTGGTAAAGTGGCATATGAGTTGGACTTGCTTCAGAATTGGCTTCAGTTCATCCCGTGTTCCATGTATTGCTTTTGAAAAAGTGCTTGGGTGATCTAGCCTTGGTGGTTCCAGTAGACAGCGTTGGTTGAAAGATAGCCTCAGTTATGAAGAAATTCCGGTTGAAATTTTGGATCGACAAGTTCGAAGGCTGAGGAACAAAGAGGTATCTTAAGTTAAGGTTTATGGAGGAATCAGCATGTTGAAGGAGCTACGTGGGAGGCCGAAGCAGACATGATGGCTGGATACCCACATTTGTTCTCTACCAGCTTAGTTCCGACTTGAGGCATCAGTTTCGCCCTATGACTCTATCTAGTCTTCATGTTCAGTTCATGTGCGCAAGTTTGAATTAGGTAAAGATAAATGTATGCGATGCCTGAATTTAGTTCAGCTATGTGGTTCTTTTCGGAGGTAGTCATTTTCGTGAAATTTTGGTTAAAATAATCAGTATTGGAGTATGATAAATTGTATGTTTCTGGTTGTTGCTTGTTTCCTACATTCGAGGATGAATGTTCCCAATGGGGAGATATTGTAATACCCCGAAAGTGCTTAGGGGTAGACCCAGGAAGCTAAAAGGCAAAACGGCTGTAAGTTGGGAAAAAGGTTGCAAGACGACAGGTACCACAACCCGTGGTAAGTAACCACGGGCCGATGTTGGTGGTCGTGGGTTCAGGTGGTTAGGTATCAAACATAAACAGCGGTTGATTCAATGACCCGTGGTAAGTAACCACGAGCTATCATTTTTTGTCGTGGTAGGAAGTGGACTTGGCAGTAGGAAGGCACGACAACCCCTTGTGGGGAGCCGTGGTAAGGGAGCCCAGATCTTAGTGAGAGAGGACGGATAGTAACCACGACCCATTGAAGCGTACGACGAGCCATGGTGAGGCTCGTTGGGTAGAAGTTTAGAAGGTTCGGGGGGAGAAATCAACGACAAGTTCAATGACCCGTTGGAGCCTAGAATGACTCTTCTTGTTCGTCCGTGGTTTTATTCCGAGATATGACTACAACAGTGCATAGCACGAGTAGATACCACGAGTCATGGTATCCTCTAACGACCCATTGGTTCACCCATTGTTTGGCCCAGTAATCAGTTTTCAGCGAATTCAGTAAGGGCATTTCTGTCATTTTCTAGTCCTAAAGCCCTATACTACGTCATTTAAGGCTCATTTTGAGGGGTTTTGAGAGGGGAAAAACCCACTCTAGTCATTCCTTCCATGTATGCAAGTTTGAAGGATTGAAGAGGTGATTCAAGGCCAAATTCAAGGTTTCCTTTGGAATCTAATCTTGGGCAATTGAAGGGTGATAGAATTCCTCATTTCCAGTTATGTTGGGTTTTAATGGGTGTCTCCCTTCCACACCCATACCCAACTCCTATCAATTAGTGTTAAATTAGGAATAATCAATTATGGGGTTTTGATCAAGCGCATGATTCTTATATCTCTACTCATGGGTATGATTAGATTGAGTTGATATTGATGAGTTACAAAGCTTGGGCGGATTTTAACTTCTTTCTCTTATAAAATTTGTTTTCTAAAAAAATGAATCTAAAACGCCCATGGGTGGCGAGTTCATAAAAGAGGTGATTTATGGTAAATGTGTGATAATGATGAAGTTGGTGATGAAGAGCATGTTTTTAAAGTTGCCCATGATTATGATGTTGTTTTCAAAAATAAGAATGTGTGGATCCTGGTACGATAAATCTTTGGGCAATGCCCACATGTTGATTAAATCGATGGTTTTCCCAACATAAGCTTACCACATTGTTTAAGGAGAAATTTCCAATTCTATTATAAATTCTAACTTGTGGTATGTCGAGTAAATATTTCTACATGTAGCTTACCACATGATTTGGAGTAGATGCTCCCACCTATGATTGAGCTTGTGGCATGTTTCAAAGTAAAGCTTCTCATATGCATTAATTTATAATTGATATGAATGACATTATTGAGCTTTGTCGAAGGACAATGTTGAGCTTCATTTTCATATGATGTCCAGTGTATGCATGATTTCATTAATGAGCTTTGTCAATAGACAATGTTCAGCTTCATTTTATACGATGTTGAGTTTATGCATGATTTCATGTTGAGCTTCGTCACAAGATGATGTTGAGATTCGTATTTATACTATGTAGAGCATTGCATATTTTGAGAGAAGAATCTATCACCGAGCGGGCTAAGGATCGATAACCCTATGCCCCAGAACTACGCACCAACGTAGGTTGATTCTATTATATTAGTGGGACCTCCCTTGTGAGCTATCCCTGACCCGATTGGCCCTTCATCTTGATATCGATATCATGGTAGCGTCCTTATCCCTGGAAAGGTTTTGGATAGCTCTGCCCACTTGAGTGTAATAGTCGGGACCACATAAGCTCTATCGTGCTATGTCGATTAAGTGATGAGTCTCCCATTATCTATATCATTCGAAATTTCATATTCATTGCTCATGATGATTATCTTATGCATGCATGTTCACAAAAGCAAGGTTTGACTCATTGTTCATCTTTTGATATAAATGTTATGATTTAGCTTTGAGTCATTCGAGCCAGTCATGATGTTCTAAAGCCATGCATGATCATGTATAAAATAAGAATGATTTCATAATGAATGCTTGTGAGCTTCTTCTCAACCTTAAAGGTTATTATATATGTATGACTTGTTTTAAAAGAATTATATTGCTCTAGCAGTTTTACTTACCTTGCATACTAGGTACATTCCACGTACTGACCACATACATTCTATGTTGCATCATTTCATGAAGCAGGATCCATGTCAATGGTTCAGCCCCATTTGTAGTCGCTTATCAGAGTTGCACCGGCTAGATTGGTGAGTCCTCATCTTTCAAGGACTAGACTTTCAGTTACCTTGGATGTATTTTCAGTTTCAGTGTTTCTGAGCTAGTTGAGGGTGTTGTCCCATCAGCTCATTCAGATTAGAGGCTTATCAGACTTAGACATGTATTCAGCTTCAGATGTTCATTTTGTTGTTATGTTAAGTTAGACTTCCGCTACGTTTTTAACTATGTTCCTTCATGTTTATTGAATGAGTTAGTGAATGCTTATGTCATGGGTTGACTTGGGGTCTCTCCGGGTCCCTTGTCCCATGTCTACGATCTGGGTCCATGCTCGGGTCGTGACACTATATATTCGAGAGTTAGTTCGATTACATGGAGTGCCCTTATCCATCATTTCAGATCGAGATACTCAATTCACCTTGTTGTTTTGGAGGTCATTTCAAAAAGGGCTTGGCACTCAGGTTAAACTCAACACAGCATTTCACCCGCAAACGGATGGTCAAGCGGAGCAGACAATATAGACTCTCGAAGACATGTTGAGAGCATGCGTGATGGACTTCAAAGGTAGTTGGGACGATCACTTACCCCTGATCGAGTTTGCTTACAATAACAACTATCACTTTAGCATTTAGATGGCACCATTCGAGGCTCTCTATGGGCGGAGATGTAGATCGCCCATTGGATGGTTTAAAGTTGGTGAGGCAGCTATGATAGGACCAGATTCCATTCATGAGGCGATGGAAGGTTCAATTGATAAGGGACAGGCTGAAAACCACTCAAAGTCACCAAAAGTCCTATGCTGATATGAGAAGGAGAGAGTTGGAGTTCGAGGTGGACGATTGGGTGTTTTTGAAGATATCTCCCATGAAGGGAGTGATGCGGTTTTGGAAGAAAGGGAAACTTAGTCCCCGCTATGTTCTCCCCTACCGTATTGTGAGAAGATTTGGCAAGGTGGCGTATGAATTGGAGTTTCCCACAGAGTTATCTTCCGTGCATCCTGTGTTTTATGTGGCCCTTTTGAAGAAATGTTTGGGAGATCAGCCTCTAGTAGTCCCGGTGGATAGTGTTGGTGTAAAAGATAGCCTTAATGAGGAGGTTCGGTAGAGATATTAGATCGTCAGGTTCGGAGGCTAAGGAATGAAGAAGTAGCTTCAGTTAAAGTTTTATGGAGGAATCAGAATGTTGAGGGAGCTACGTGGGAAGCCGAAGCGGATATGATGGCTAGATACCCATATTTATTCCCTACCGGCTCAGTTTCGATTTGACGTATTGGTTTTACCCTATAACTCCATTTAGTTTTCATGTTTAGTTCATGTGCATAAGTTTCTTTTATGTATATTTATGTGTATGTGAATCATGAAATCGGTTCAGCTATGTGGTTTGAATTAGAGATACTCATCCCGTTAGTTTTTAGTTTAAATGATTAGTACTTGGGTGTAATGAGTGCATGTCTTCATTTTTCTACTTGTTCCTAACAACCAACGACCCATTGGATCCAGTCGTTGTAAGTAATACTGGTGGCAGTGGATATAATGGATGATGTAACAACTCATTGTTGGGAACAACGAGTCGTTGTTTGTAATCGTGGGTGGAACTGGACCTTGGCATTTGAGGAGGTAACAGGTCATCCAGCAACCCAGGGTGAGATATGATGACCCGTGGTCCATAGTCGTTGTTTTGGTGGTCAAATTTCCAGTGGACCTAACGGAAGGAGATCACGACTCGTTGGAGAAAACCACGAGTCGTGGTGTCGCTCGTTCTAATGGAAACTCAAGATCTTCGGGGGCGACCAACGATTGATACAACGACCTGTTAGACAAGAGGACAAGTCATCCTGTCGAGACGTGGTATGAATCTGAGATCAGGGCCTAGGCAGTGTATGTGACGAATCGTACCACGAGTTGTGGTAGCTTCCAACGACTCGTTGGTACGCCCGTTGGATTTGACCTATGCAGAATTTTCAAGGTAATTCATTAAGGGTATTTTCGTTATTCCTATGCTCTAAGGCCCTAAACTACGTCGTTTTATGTTATTTTTTGGGTAGGTTAAGATAGGTTAATCCCCCTAACCTATCCATTCTCATGCATGCAAAGTTAGGAAGAATTAGGAGTGATCAAGCTAGTTCTCAAGCTCTTCCTCATTAATTCTCCCTTAGGCTTTCAAAGAGTGTTGAAATCTGATCTTACCCAGGTATGTAGGGTTATGAATGGGTGTTTTCGTTCACACCCATGCCCAATATCTCCTAATTAATGAAATTTTGATCAAAAATCTTATGGGGTTTTAACTTGAATTTTGTGGAATTTTAATGATTTATTAATGGGTTATTATAATTCAAGATTTCATCATGTTTTATGAATTTTGATCATATTTTACAACTATTTTGATTATAAAATTATTCAGTTCGATTTCTACTAAATTTATTTTAATTATGTATGATCTATGATGAATCGACTTTTGATCTTTACTTCAATTATTGATATTTACAAACCCATCATGATTCATGATTTGAATTATGGATTTATTCAAATACCCATTATGATTGGATGATTTGCAAGGACTATGTATGATCTACAATTATGCATGAAACCTATGATTTATGAATTATGTTTTGGCCGACTTATGGGCCTTATGTCATGGCTAGTTTATGAATTTATATTATGATTATCATGATTTAACTAGCCCATGAATTCATGCATATTATACTATGAGCACTATATATATATTGGGAGTAGTATTGAACACCGAGTAGGTTCGGGGCATAGGTTTGACCCCAGATCTCATAAACTATGTGCCACCGTAGGATATGTTGGGACCTCCCTTGTGACTGTCCCCTGGCCCAAATGGCCCATTTACATGGTGATATCAAGCTCTTTGTGGTTCTACCGTTGTCAAGGTATGAATGGCCTCCTGACTAGGTTTATAAGTCAAGCTCCATGTGTGCTCATATGGGGTATGTCGGTTAAGAGAATCTCCCACTATTCCTCATGATTTATGCATGTTTATGATTATGTATATTCTCTCAAGTCATGTTAAATAAAGCTTTTCTCTTATGATTATGATTGTACTACGAATGTTCTGAAAACCTTGAGCCTTATGTTATGTTACGATATTTATGTTATGAGCATGTTGTCCTACTCTTATGATCATTTATGAGTTTTATATATTTTAAATATCCGTTTTACTTACCTTGCATACTCGGTACATTCCACGTATTGACCGCATACTTCTATGCTATATCATTTTATGATACAGGACCCGGCTCTCAGGCTCATCTCCTTCATTAGCCTATCTCAAAGTTAGCTATCAACTTTTTTGGTGAGTCCTCATGATCCGAGGGCCATATGATATGATGTTCTTTAGTTTCAGTTTTGTCGGGTTAGTTGGGGATGTTGTCCCATCAACCCACCTTATGTGATAGAGGCTTTCAGACCGTATGTAGTACTCAGCCGATATGTATTTCTAGTACTTTCTTCTTATCATTCTATATTATGTTTCATTTATGTTTCTGCTATATCGTATGTTCAGTATTCCATCTTAAGTGATATGAATTTATATGTATGCTTATGCCATGGGTCGACTTACGGCCTCTCGGGGTTCCTTATCCCATGTTATGATCCAAATCGTCATTCAGGTCGTGATAGTGTTCCCTCAACTCAGTCGGGGATCCTCCATAGTAGAGAGTATTCCCTTAGTCCAGTCAGGGATCCTCAATAGTAGAGAGTTTTTCCCCTCATCTCACACAGGGATTCTTAATAGTAGAGAAGGGTTCCCTTATGTTATAATTTTAGTTCCAGTTCAGCTTAGTATAGCCTCAGACTTCAGTTTATATCAGTCACTATGGAGTTCAGTCTCAGTTATTAGCAGTTAATCAGTACGGTGTATGATATCAGTGATAATATCAGTACTCAGTGCATATACATGACCCTTATGCATTAGCTTTACTTGTATTTTATTTAAACATTTTCAAATAAGCATATCTCATTAGTATCTATACTTTTCAGATAGGGTCGTTGTACTTCAGTTCAGTTATGCATTGATTTATGTATTCAAATTACTTTCTCTTAATATATTTGTATGTTTTAGTTCCTTTTCGCTTCCTATATGCTCAGTATATTCTAAGTACTGATCACATACTTTATATGCTATATCATTTAATGATATAGATCCAGGTTTTCAAACTTAGCCTCACGGTTAGACACGCTCTATTCCCACCTCAACTGTCAATGGTGAGTCCTCATCTATCGAGGACAAGATTTATGATTTTCCTATTTTAGTTTTATTTCAAGTTTAGACTTTAGGAGTTAGCTGGGGACTTGTCCCAGCAGCTCATCAGTTTACTAGACGCTTTCAGACATGTATAGACAGATTCAGCTTATGATTTAGTGTTTTAATAGACTATGTTTAATGGTGTTGATTAGATTCTTTCTATTAGCTTTCGCTCAGTTTTGATTCTGTTAGCTATTATTCGGTTAGTATCATGCTATGATTATGCCATGGGTCGACTTGGAGTTATTCTTGGTTCTAGGTTTCGTGTTACGGCTAGGGTGTAAACTCAGGTCGTGGCAGTTGCATTTCTCACGTACTCAGTACATTCAATGTACTAACCGCATATTTTCTATATGTTATACCATTTTATGTTATAGGCTCAACCTCTCAGACTAAGCAGTGGGGTTAGCTTCTCTTTCAAGCTTATTACAACAGAGTTCTATTGGTGAGTCCTCATATTTCGAGGACCGGGTTTTCATCTTCAGCACTTGTCATTTTATATTTTAGTTTTAGACATTAGAGTTGGCTGGGGGTTTGTCCCAACAAATCATCAGTTTCTTTTAGAAGGCTTTCAGACAAAATATGTTAGTTTCAGCTTGAGTTCCACTATTTGTGCAATTCTCAGTAATTTATCAGATGCTCTTTATATATTTAGTAATAGGTTATTGTCTTTAAACAGCTTCTGCTTAATATTCTTTTATAGTAGATCAGTCTTAATAGAGTTATGTTGACATGGGTTTGCTTTGGGTCACTTGTGATCCTAAGTACCATGTCGCATCCAGGGTGTAACTTAGGTCGTGACAAAATTGGTATCAGAGCATTAGGTTTAGAGTGTGCTAGTATGTCTGAAACCCGCGTCAAGTAGAGTCTTTTTCATGTGTGTAAAGCGTTCCACTCTTATGAGAAAGAGGCTACAAGACGTTTTAGGAAATTTCTCTTCTTTCATAATTCTTATCATGCGATAGAGTGTAAACTCTAAAGTTTCCCTTCTAACTCATGCTCTACGAGTTCGCAGACAATGTCTCCTGGAGAAGCAGATGGATGGAGAAACGATAGCATAAATCAACAAGTTCCACCAACTCTAGTAGACCCTTGAGTGAGCAAGTTACTAACATAGAGTTCTGGGATGGCTTTTGTATGTTGGCACAGGCTGTGATAGCTCAGCTTAACCAGAAGGCAATCGCACCTGTGAATCCTAATGGAAAAGCAAAAGCTACTAGGGTTTGGGACCCCACTAAAATGAACCCTTCTAAGTTCCACTATTCGATGATGGACTGGATGTTTAAGGAAAGGGAAAGGGAGAATAAGAGAGACAGAACTGGCAACTTTGAGTTTTCTCAGCGAAAGTCAGGTAGTGGGAATCACCCACAGTTCCACCAGGGGTCATCAGCTCCAGCATCGTCGTTAGCCAGCGTTCCACCTCCCAGATTCAGGGGGAGAAAAAGGGTATAGAACTAGGCTCTAGGTCTCAAGGGGCCATGTCTAGAGGTCGTACCTTCCCAGCTTGCAAGAAATATGGAAGGAAAAACCCTGGAAACTGTTTGATCGGTAGAGATGTTTGATTTGGGTGTGGGAAGCCTAATCAAAGACTTCGAGACTGTCCATCAGCCCAACAAAGTGACCTAGGTGGTTACACCTTCCCAAGTTGTAAGAACTATGGAAAGAACATCTCGGGAAGTGTTTGCTTAGTAAGAAAGCTTGTTTTTGATGTTGTAAGTTGGGCCATAGAATAAAGAATTTCCCCCCAACCGGACATGGGAAAACTCAGTTCACCATTTCAGTAGCTCCGACAGCTCCCCCATCATAGCAGGGCACATCATCTAGGGAAGGTGGTAGCAGCGCCAGAAATAGCCACAAGTATGTTATGAGCTTTTCAATTTGATCCTTGTTGTTAGGCCCAAGAGCCGCGGTATAAGGTATAAGACCCCTTTTGGCATTCTAGTATGAGATTTATCCCGTTGATGGCATGAGATGGTTATAAGTATGAATCCTTCAGTTATAGCTTTAAAGGAGAATGGTAAGTTGAGAGTTAGTTAGTAAGGGGGAGATGATAAGTTGAAATGCCAAGTCAAGTCTTGGGTGTTTAGTAAGGAAGTTCTAGAAACAGTATCTATGGGGTGTCGGTCCATTCCTACACAAGTGTCTTCTCCTATGTTGCAATCAATGTTACACTCTACTCATGTCTATTTTTATATTTCAAGAATGATAAGTATCCGCTTTAAACATCGATCCAAGTCTCACTCCATGATTCTATAAATCTCGGCCTCATATCATGAAACCAATTACATATGTAAAATCATGTCTCCCAATATACTCAGATCTATGAACTTAGTCCTTAGAATTTGCCTTAACGACTCATAAGAATTTGCTACTTCATGTATATACTCAGTTTAGATTTCTCGAATGATTCATGCTTACGATCTCCTTACTCTCAGACCTATGTATGTTCACTTATACCAGAAATGACAGTTGCAACGAGTAGGTCCATAATTGACTCCCCATTCATGCCTTGGATTCTTGGTAGGTAGAAGTTCATGAAGTGCAATTGTTAGTCATGTCGAGGAGTCAGAGGAGCTTAAGGGATGGTATAAGCTACAGCACAGCCAAGAGATGAGTTTAGGGATAGGCTTGAATTGTGTGTTGGCATTCAGGGAAGTAGGTGTAGTTCACAGAGTGTTTATATAAGGAGATGAGGTGTTGGTGTGTATAATAGTCTCTAATAGAAAGAGATTCCAGTTGAAACCTTGGTCCGTCAGGTTCATAAGTTGGGGAAATAAGGAAGTGGATTCAGTGAAGGTTTTATGGAAAAATCAACCAGTAAAAGGAACAACTTGGGGAAGAGGATTCAGTCAGAACAAATACCATAACAACTAGTCCAATATTCAAGAAGCAATTTGGGATTAATAACTCCATCCTTACAAGCTTAGTTCCAGTTTGAGGGAATACTTCCTCCTCAGTGCTCTATCCAACTCCATGTCAAGTTCAAGTCTCTCAGTTCCTTTTATGCCTTAATATGCATGCATTTTTTTCATGAATTCAGTTCAATTACGTACTTTATGCTCGGAGTCATTCACTCCATCGGTTTTCAGTATAGTCATTCAGTTTCGGGATTGCAGATCTTTCCCTAGCCTTTCATCTTAGTTAACCCACATTCAAGACAAATGTTCAGGAAGATAATATAATATCCTGAAAAGTTCCTTTGATCAGACTCGAGACTTAAAACAGAAAAAAGCAGGAAACAACACCAGGACCAAATAACGACTCTCAAAATGAGTCATCCAACGAACCAACGGGCCATTGGTTTGGTCATTGTTTTAAGTTCCATAGAACTGTTAAAGTATTTCCAGAACTATTGGACAACCCTCAAAATGACTTATCCTATGAACCAACAAACTGTTGGTTCTGGCCGTTAAATCAATTCTAGTGAACTGCCAAAAGTTGGTCTATAACCCACGAGGGGATTGTACGAACCATTGTTTAGTTGTACGAGTTGATGTTTCGGGTCATTGAAGCAATTTCAGAGGTAATTCAGAGGCAACATGAGAAACCGTAATAGGATCCCACGACTCGTACTAGGGTAGTACGGGTCATACTGAAGGGTCATAGGCAGGGAGTTCAGAGAATTTTTGGAGGAGTATCAGTAGCTACAAAGACTTAGTACGAGTTGTAATATGATGGTATGAATCATTGTTCCAGCCGTTAGTTGAGATATTTTAATTACTCAGACTTTCGGGCTAAGTTTGGAACCATTCTAGGTATGTGGATAGACCTGAACCTGATGAATTTATGAAAACAAAGTGTTAATATCAATTATTAAGTGTAATAAGTGCATTGGATGCAAATTAAGGTCATAAGGAACCTCTGGCACAAAGTTGAGCTGAGAGCCTTCTTACTGATTGAGTTTTCTTGTAAGTTCTTATAAGTGTCAATTTCAAATGACCATAGCTCTCATTTTACAAAGTTTTTTTGGATGATTCAACATATCAAATTAAATTCCTTTGAGTCTTCTTTCCAATGCGTCTGACCTTGTATCAATCGGAGATTAGATAAATAGCATCAGGCATTAGATAAACCTTAGTACGGGTCTACCTATCAAATGACCCGTCCTTTTGGTCGTTGTAATTGCCAGTTTCAGGCTTTATTTCGATAGTTTGGGGATATTTTGGTACTCCTATGCTCCTAACTCATAAATGACATCGTTTTGGGACTCCTAAGGGATGAATTAAAGGGGTTTTCCTAGTCTAACCTCTCAGTCTTTCCCAATCAACTCAGAAACGGATCGTAAGTAGACCGTAGAAACTCCAGACTCCTCTCTCTCTCAAGTCAAGAACAAGGGTCCTACTTTCTTCTCAGAATTCAAACTTTTTCTTCGGTATTCTTCTACATGTATGTGGGACTTCGACAAAGGTCTCCTTCCACCCTTGTGTCCCAAGAAATTTCAGAAACCCTAGCTACTAGTTCTCCCAAGAAATCATGAATTAGGGTATCTCTTCAAGTTGTTGGATTTCCCTATCTCTTCTATGTTTTTTCAGGTTTCATGACTAGAATTATGATATATAGATATATCCATGTTATTATTTTAGTCTTTACATCACCTTGACCATGACTTTCATTTTAAACTGATATTTTAGAGAAGTTGCTCATAAACTAGTTTTACCTTAATATCGCATGATTGCCAAAATGTACATGATGGTCATGAATTACTCTCAATTTCATAACGTATTTCCATGATTTCATACTATCATTATTTTAAAGGTTTAGCCCCCATAATTCAGCATTATTATCAAAAATATAGTTTGTTTTGAATATATTATTCTACCATGATTTCAGTATACATGATTTTCAATATGAATAAATCCTAAGATTTTGCTCATGATTAAAGTATGATTTGCATGTCTAGTGTTCTTTAGACTATCATGACACTTTCAGATAAAGCAACTCAGACATGTCTTAGAATACCAATTTTCTACATAGTTCTTTAGACTGTCATGATACTTTCAGATAAAGCAGCTCTGACAAGTCTTAGAATATCAGTTTCCTGCATAGTTCTTTAGACTGTCATGACACTTTCAGATAAAGCAGCTCTGACAATTCTTAGAACACCGGTTTCTTTCTGATCCTTTAGACTCTCAGGACACTTCCAGATAAGTAGTTCTGACTTAGTCTTAGGATATTAGTTTTGAGCTATTAGTACAATTAGATATAACTAGGTTTCTAGTTGGGAGTAGCACTTAAGCACCTAGTAGTTTGGGCTTCAGCACACCCAGGTTTCTAGAACTACGTGCCACTATAGGATTTAACTCAAATGGGTTCCTTAGTTAGTGATCACACAAACCAGCCACTATACCCTAGCAGGGTGCTTTATTCGATGGGGTGTGTACATCGAAATCTACGTCTAGCTCACATGGTTATATGTCGATTAATAGGCTCTCCCACAATACAGTTTCAAATTTGGTTGAGTACAGTTTTCAGTTACAATTATAGCTTTAGTTTCAGTACATGTACATGTTCCTTAAATTAGGTTTACTTGCATTTTTATTAGCTATTTTTAAAACTAGCATATCATGTTAGTATTTATGCATCCCAGATAGGGTCATTGTACTTCACCTCAGCTCATGTATCTAGTTATATATACAGTACAATCTGTTCTCAAACTAATAACATGTTTCAGTTTTAGTTGCATTTCTCACATACTCAGTACATTCAAAGTACTGACCGCATACTTTCTATATACTATATCATTTTATGATATAGGCTCAAGCTCTCAGACTCGTCAGGGGGGTTACCTTCTATTTAAAGCTTATTATAGCAGGGTTCCATTGGTGAGTCCTCATCTTCCGATGATCGGGTTTTCATCTTTAGCACTTTTTATTTTTAATTTTAGTTTTAGACATTACAGTTAGCTGGGGGTTTGTCCCATCAACTCATCAGTTTCTTTTAGAAGGCTTTCAAGCATAATATCTTAGTTTCATCTTGAGTTCCAGTGTTTGAGAGAATGTTGGTAATTTATCAGATGCTCTTTATTTATTTAGTAATTGGTTATTGTTTTTAAACAGCTTCCGCTTAATATTCTTTTATAGTAGATCAGTCTTAATAGAGTTATGGTATGCCATGGGTTTGGTTGGGGTCACTTGTGATCCTAAGTACCGTGTCGCGTCCAGGGTGTATACTCGAGTTGTGACACATCCTTAGTTAGAAAAGTCAAGACTTGCCAATATGAAGATCCCTTCTTTCTAAACCGCGATATCGAGTGCAGATGAGGGTGTGAAGTCATTCTCTATTGATGGTGAATATGTGTTACGTCGATATGGTAGATTGCATATCCCCATTATGGGTTATGTGAAGCAGCTGATTCTTGAAGAGGCTCATAACTCGCGATTCTCCATCACCCGAGTGCTATGAAAATGTATCAAGAACTGTGTGGATTGTACTAGTGGAAAGGAATGAAGGATGATATCTTGAAGCATGTGATTAGTTTCTTAAACTATCAACAACTCAAGTATGGACATCAAAACCACGATGGAGTAATGCAAAACTTGATTATTATAGAGTGGAAGTGGGAAAGTATTACTATGGATTTCGTTGTTGGGTTTCCAAATACTTTCTAGAAACACGACTCAGTTTGGGTGATTGTGGACAAACTCATAGAGTCAGCACATTTCATACCAGCTTAAGCTACTCATATTGCAAAGCAGTTAGCAGATATTTACCTCCGCGAGATAGTTCGGCTTCATGGTATGCCTATTTCAATAATATCTAATTAAGGTGCACAATTCACAGCTGAGTTTTGGACACCTTTTGTTATACCCCGAAAGCTCAAAGATTGAACCCGAAAATGGAAACGGAGAAAATTGGAAATTCTACACCAGGTCACAGAACGAGTCGTTCCGTGACCCGTGGGCGTAGACCACGAGTCGTGAAGTGACTCGTGGTGAAGTGCTAGACTTGAGTTGTAGGCTTGTCATTTGGAGTCACCACAGGCATGATCACGAGTCGTGGTTAGGCCCCACGACTCATTGAGTTAACTGTGGCCAAGGGAAAATTGAAAGGAGAAGTTTGTATAGATGTGTACCCTACGGTTGGACCCCACGAGTCGTGGTCAGGCACCACGATTCATTGGGATGATCGTGGTCAACATATTTATTTAAGGTTGGCCAGTTGGGCAGTGAGGACCACGAGTGGTGGCCACGAATCGTGGTCACCAATAACAACTCGTGATGAGTCCTAGGGAAATGTTAGTAGTGTACTCGGCGATTGGTGGCAACAAGTCGTGACCTTGGACGACGACTCGTCCAGTCCCTCGATGGGACTGGAAGTCAATTTTTAACTGTGAATTTATTAAGGGTATTAACGTCATTCCTAAGCCCTAGGGTCTTATACTACATCGTTTTAAGCTATTTTCAAGGTGTATTACAATAGGTTAAGTCATTCTATCCTATTCAAAACTCATGCATGCAAAGTTCAAGGGTGTAAAAGGTGATCAAGCATAAAACCCCAAGGTTCTTCATCAATTGTTCTTCAATTCCTCTTGAGCAAGTAAGGGAGTGAGAGAATCCAAGTCTCTCAGGTATGTAGGTTTATAAGTGGGGGTGAATTCGTTCACACCCATTCCCAATCTCTCCTAATTCATGAAATTCTATTTGAAAATATTATGG